>OV651813.1:51668515-51706015 GCA_927349885.1 Psylliodes chrysocephalus | reverse complement strand
GTTCTTCAGATAATCCTTGCATATCTGGCGTGGAATCCTCTACCACATTTGCGTTAACGGGAAGATCTCCCATATTTTTTCCTATTATATAGTCCCTCATTCTATATTTGAATTCCAGCGCATCTGGATGATCGTGCAAACCTCCTTTAGCACGAATGACACCAAAAAAATGTTCCAACGCGTCTTGATTTAAACGGTAAGTTAATACATAAGAGAGTTGAAACTTTCTTTGGAGATCCTGAAATAGTAGTGGCAGAGCAGTGTTTGTCATAAGGATTCCTAAAAGTTAGAATGTTAAAGTATTAGAATTGTTTAAGTCTGCAGATATTACCTTTCTGAAACGGCATGAGGGTGGTTTTGTTTTTTACCATAACAGTTGCCATTAATTTGGACATCCTGTCCAATATGTCTTGTTGTGCCTCTAGTTGAAGTCCGTAGGCATGTTTTCTAGGACGAGTATCTTCGTTAGGGACTTTGACATTGAGGACATCAAACCAATCATTTACCTGTGTGAAAATGATAATATGTATCTATGAAAATGCGGGTACTAACGATTTAAAATATTTACCAGCTCAAAAAATTTGGAACATTCCATCCAGTTTTCATCAGCAAAGTATCCCAGCATGCCACTCCTGCTGACGGCCTTGGATATTGTCCGGGAAAATAATTTGCTAGCATATTTTACTTTCTGCCGTTGTGCACCTACCACGTGGACGCTGGCATGCGTTATTTTATGGGCAATAGATAATTCAGATTTACCGGTGAACTGCAGCAGTTTATCTATTATGTTAACGTTAATCTCATTATTATTGATCACAAAACCATAGTCAACAAAATTATTTCGAATTAATTTTAACAAGTGTGGCACGTCTGCGAAAACGTTAACTTTATTAGCAGCATCATTAGGACGTGGACGGGAAAAGTATGGTTTTGTATGGGTTACACCCAATTCCTTATGGAGTGACCTATTTCCACCGCCTAAATCACTGACGATACCGACCACTGAAAATCCAGCGTCTTCCACACTAGTAATAATACTATAGAGTTTATCTTTTGACATTTTACCATCGTAGTCAAAAAAAATGGGCTGTTTCCAGTGTCCTACCAAACCTCGGATAAGAACAACCTGAGCATAAGCATGCGGTAAGAAAACTTGATCAGACACCGTGTCGTAAGAGTACACACTTCGTATTTTCATCTCATCGAAGGACATAATACATATTTTTTCAGTCGAAGTTAAGTCTGTTCGGCTTATGAATTCGATAACAGGTTTTAATATCCCTGGGGAAATTTGGAAATTTTTTTTCCAAGATTTTAACGTGGAAACGGCTGGAAATGGAAAACCTCTTTTTAACAGTAACCGGTACGCTCTAGGGCCACTTGCATATAAAACGATGGCCTTTGAAATATCCTCGGCCTTCCATTTTAACCGACTAGATCCCCCAGAAAGCTTTTGGATATGCCTCGGTGAAAATACCTTTTCTACTGCAGCTTTTTCCTTCTCCAGCTGCCGAATTCTCCTTTGGAGTGCCTCTATAGTTGGTATTGACGCCATCGTATTAACGCTGCAAACATTTAAACATATCAATAGCTGTCAAGTATATTGCAAAATGACAAAAAATTAAATAAAATAAAACTGTATCCTTAAAAATATAAAGCAAAACTAAAACCATACCCTTTGGTACGTGTAATAGGAATAATATTGTCACAACTAGCAGTATTAAGTGCTACTTCATCGCAATCTCTAACGATTTCCTCTTGATTTTCGCTACAAATAAACACGAACGAAACAAATTAGTTAAACTAAATCAAACGCCACCAATACCATGCCCAAATATGGATTTAAAACAAAATGATGTACTAATTTAAAAAAAAGAAGGGTAAGTAAGCAGTAATAAGTCACGAAAACCCATACCTTTCCTTCACAATGTTCTTAATTATTTGTCGATGCTCTCTTTTGGCGGCCCGTGCATCTCGCCCCATTTTTGCACTGCAGTCACTAGTGGATGCTTCTTCAGTGTTGCTCGATTTTAGGGGCAAATTTAATATTGGTATAGCATCGGGTTTTAACAGTCGCTTATTCTTATAACCAGCGTAATTGAGAAGTTCTGCTTTGAGATCTCTCTTATAATCTAAATGTTGAAAATGCTTGGAACACACATGTGAATTTTCAGTTTTAAATTTATCTGCACGGCCACAGGCCACTGCCCACTTCTGACAAACCTCTTTCTGTCGAGGAAAGCGAAAAAACATAACTTCTTTTTTAAATGCTTTGCTTTGATTGTCACTTTTACATCCGTAAATTGCACACCGCATTTTTTATAAACGTTTTTCACTGATTCCACACACAAACAACAAAGTTAACAACATAATATAATAAAAATATTCTCTAAAAATCTTATAAATTACCATTAACGACTTTATTTGTACACCATGGACTTAAAAAAACTACTGTGACATCTATCTGTCAAGTGATATTTTCTTCGCGCCAACTTTACAAACTCTACGCATGACGTCAGCGCCGCCATGACACCATGCGCGATATCCCCCCCTGTAACTGGCGGTACTAATGTCTCTCACAAGCACAAAATGGGTGGTTTTAGTAAAGTAACTAAGCCTGTAATACTGGGTACTAATGAAAAAGATGCTTGGTGCCAGTAAAAAATTGGCACCCTATCAAAAAAAAAAATATATTTTTTAGCTGATATTCTTTAATAAACACTAGTAATAACTGGTTCATATTAAATATATTTGTAATTTCTACTTTTAACTAAGATAATTAGACAATCATAGTTTACCTTGTCAAATCTAAAGAGTGATCCACTCAAAATATTTCTAAAGTAGGCCATGGCCGACAAAGATGGAGATACGAGTCATGTCCGACATAACTACGCCCGGCTCTAAATTAAAACTAATATGATACTTAAAAAGAAGAATTATACACTCCGACATGCGTGAATTTTTCCAAGGCATATATTTGAAATTTTTTTTGATCACTTCATGATATTGACCAAAGTGGATAGTTAAAACTATTAAGATGAATAATGAATACAGCACCCCTTATAATTTTCGGACAAGGATATTTCAAAAAGTAATTTTGATAGAAAATTGAAATTTTGGCAAAATA
The DNA here is from genome assembly GCA_927349885.1 of Psylliodes chrysocephalus. Lineage (NCBI taxonomy): Eukaryota > Metazoa > Arthropoda > Insecta > Coleoptera > Chrysomelidae > Psylliodes > Psylliodes chrysocephalus. The sequence continues at coordinate 51,702,888 of OV651813.1, read as the reverse complement.
TATTAGGTAATCTAGATATGCATATATTTTAAAGTTTTAAATCCTTTCAGTTTCCTAGAGAAAAAAATTAAAGAGCTTTAAATTTTGAAATATCGTAATGAAAATAAATGCATTCCTCAACAGCACTATTTATAATACTCGTATAATCCCAAAATTTGAGCGTTTAATGTCTTGTTAATGATTTTTTAAAATTCGCCAAAATTGGTGGCTAAAACGCCTCGTTAAGTGCTACCTTCTGGTGTAACGCGTCTGTAACTTCGTATCGTACATAATTCATTTCTTGCAACGATTTACACGAGTTTGCACCAGAAGATAGCACTTAGCGAGGCGTTTTAGTCACTAATTTTGACGAATTTTAAAAAAATCATTAACTAGACATTAAAAGCTTAAATTTGAGGATTATATTAAGAATAGTGCTTATTGTCATTATGATATTTCCAAATTTTAAGCCCTTTGATTTTTTTTTTGGAAACTGGTAGGAATTAAAACTTTAAAATATAATATGCATATTCTAGATATTATTATCAAAGGACCAGGCAGCCGGCTTATGGAGGAATGGGTTCCGGTTAATATGCCTGAATTTTTGGTATGTTGAAGAAATTGACTTCATAAACAATAGTGTCTATGGGCACAACTCAATCTTATGGCCAGTTTTCAACATACAGGGTGATGAAATTGAAAAATGGCAATTTTTTAAAACGTATTAAAATGTAATTTTCTCAATATATTAAGGATTTTTTGCTGTAATAGTATTCTGGTAACATCAAATAATATTGCTTTGTGTAGAAAAAGTATTATTTGAAACAGGGTGATTTAAAAATCACCAAAAAAAATTATTGATGCTGTGTATTCTACTTTACAGTGGGAATATGAAAATATTAATATTTGGTCTGAATTAACTTTAGCTGGACTTATTATAAGAAGGTATAAAAATATTTTATACAGGGTGAGTCAAAAAGTTGATCGACTCTGCAGGTTACTTTTAATACAATTTTATATATTTTGTAATACAAGTCAGTAGTTGACATTGAACCATTTTCAAGAATACATAATTTATAAATTAAATACAGGGTGATTCAAAAGGTATATAAGGTAGAAAGTTACGAAAATTGATTTTTTCTGCGAATCACCCTGTAATTTAATATTTCCTTCGTTAATTTTTCTAATTTTTTCTTATTGTCTTTGATTTGAGTTTGTTAGTCCCCTGTAGAAGTTTTGCGAAGTTACTATGATCAGTTTTTTTTATATCGACTTTGTGATGACAAGCCTGTCACAATGTATACGCTTATACCTGAGCTCATAAATATGTTTTTATTTTATTTAATCATTCAGGATTTATGTCATTCTAACGTTATTTGTTTAAGGAAATACAAATAATATGTAACATATAAACAAACAATGTATTAATATTATTAGTAAGCCAAATATCCGAAGATGCAAATATGAGTTCCCCCCGTTTAGATTTTGTTCATATCTAGCATAACCCAAAAACCATAATACACTGGCCACATGAGCACATGTTCCTTAAGTTCTAGCTTCCGACTTGCAAGTACAATAATAGTGAAGTTCTAAAGGTTGATGATCGACATTTTCGTCAATCGTAAAATATATCCACAACATATAGTTACATATATTACGAAATCTGGAGTACACTCGGATTCGTATAATGCTCGGATCCTCCACCAATTCGTCAAATTGAAGAATAATAGTTTTTTCTCTTTGAAGTTTATCTTGAATATAACTTTTTGCCAAGTTTACATGATAAATTCCAGTCAGCTGCTTTAAATAGTGTAAATCTAAACGGGGGAACGCATATTTGCATCTTCGGATATTTGGCATACTAATAATATTAATACATTGATTGTTTATATGTTACATATTATTTATATTTCCTTAAACAAATAACGTTAGAATGACATAAATCCTGAATTATTAAATAAAATAAAAACATATTTATGAGCTCAGGTATAAGCGTATACATTGTGACAGGCTTGTCATCACAAAGTCGATATAAAAAACTGATCATAGTAACTTCGCAAAACTTCTACAGGGGACTAACAAACTCAAATCAAAGACAATAAGCAAAAATTAGAGAAATTAACGTAGTAAATATTAAGTTACAGGGTGATTCGCTGAAAAAATCAATTTTCGTAATTTTCTACCTTATATACCTTTTGAAACACCCTGTATTTAATTCATAAATTACATATTCTTGAAAATGGTTCAATTTCGTCTACTGACTTGTATTACAAAATATATAAAATTGTATTAAAAGTAACCTGCAGAGTCGATCAACTTTTTGACTCACCATATATAAAATGTTTTTATACCTTCTTATAATAAGTGCAACTAAAGTTAATTCAGACCAAATATTAATATTTTCATATTCCCACTGTAAAGTAGAATACACCATCAATAATTTTTTTGGTGATTTTTGAATCATCCTGCATCAAATAATACTTTTTCTACACAAAGCAATATTACTTGAGGTTATCAGAATACTATTATAGCAAAAAATCCTTAATATATTGAGAAAATTACATTTTAATACGTTGTAAAAAATTGCCATTTTTCAAATTCGTCACCCTGTATGTTGAAAACTGGCCATAGGATTGAGTTGTGTCCATGAATACTATTGTTCAGAAAGTTGATATCTTCAACATACCAAAAATTCAGGCATATTAACCGGAACACATTTCTCCATAAGCCGGCTGCCTGGTCCTTTATTATGCCAAAATTTTTATTTAAAAAAAAATCACTTTTTGAGATATTCCTGTCCGAAAATTATAAGGGGTGCTGTAATCAGGTATTTCAAGTATTTACAAGTATATACATTGACTTAGTACGAGTACATATTCACGTGGTTTCTTTGATTGTACCATATATACATATAATTGTTATATTCTACTACTCGTATAAAGTTAAATTTGTCGCTTTAATAATTTCCTGTATATTATCTGTACGTTCTTTATATATTTCTTTATCTTTAGTATATAAATTTTCCATAACTATTTACTTTTATTATTATTTACAAATATGCAGTACATATTAAGAAACAATAAATTATATGAACACTATAAAGATATTCTAATTATAAAAACGAAACCTTGCCTATATTTTAGTGCTTTTTAAATGAACGGGGAAATTTTCAAAAGACATCTAAAGGGCAATTATTATTGAATCCACGGCGTGAACAAAAAGGGGACTTTGATAACTATAATTTGTTGAGTGTGACTGAATACAAGATGAAGGTCTTATTCTGTTCCTGTTCATTAAAATAAAATTGTGATAACACTTTAGGATAGTTTATATGATCATTAACCAATTTATATTCAAATAACAAATCTGCTTTATATTTGATCCTATTTTATTTCTTTGGAAGCCTATTTAAGTTTTTTTTTTTTTAATTTAGTCTGCTTGACTTTTAATCTAATAATGACAGACGGTATCAATTAAATTAATGGAAATGTTGGGTAAAAATACACGTTGCTGAAATGAGGAGGCTTATAGAGAGCAGAGTTATAAAATACTTCGGAGCAGTTATTGTTGAGAAGATGAGACATAGACTAACGTTGTTGGGGTAAGATAAGGAAACCTCACTAAAACAGCTGTATCATTGTATATTGAGGAAAGAAATAAAAGATGCAGACTAAGAAGAACGTAGTATCTTAGCATTATTAACAATGAATAACTTGTGCAAAATTTAATAATAAATAAGCAAAACCCTTTCGACGTTGTCATATTTAATGCTTAGGTATTTTTTAAAAATTATAAAAAGAGTAGAAATTGTATTATTTGTACTTTAAATGAAACAAGCGTGTCTCGAAACACGAGTTTTTATTATTCTCAAAAGGTACATGCATGTTTTCAACAAGGGCGTTTTCTAATATTTAACAAAATGATGTACTAATGATGGATCACGAGACCAATAAATGGCCGACTGCTGCCATCCTGATATTTATCTGATGAAAATTATTTAAGAACGACTGACATTTGTGATTTTGTAATCTTAACTGTCAAATTGTCTTCATTTAATGAAAACCACATACTTTGATTACTATACAGTGCAAGAGAGACGTCCGACACGCCTAACATAGGGCGAGGCCACTTTGATGCAATGAAGTAAAGCTATAATTACGAGTGCATCTTTTAATTATTTCTAATGCTGTGCATATGATTTTACCTTATTATTATGATATTTTTCGCCAGTCCCATGCACATGAACAAACATTTTATTTTTTTAATGTGATAAAAATCTTTGAGGCTAAACAATTTAATATTATATTTCAAATTTTTTCAGTTATAAATATGGTACGAAACTATAAAATAAAAACAAAGAAATGGGAGATTGAAGAAGCTCTAACTAAAAGATATTACCAGAGGAATATACTCTTGCAGGCAAGCTGCAAAAGATAGTTGGTTTGTGTATTTATCTTATAATTTATCTGAGACAGACACGTTAAATTTGTATAACAGTTTTTTTTAAATAAGTTATATGTAGTTGTTAAATTTTTAACTAAAACAGAGGTATTGTTCATCAACAAATGAGTTTTCTTTCAGTTGTTACACAGTAAGAAATTGCTAAATATTTTCTATTCAAGAAAATACCCCTATGTGTATTACTGCCACCACCTCCACCAATATTCTCATTTGTAAAGATTACACTTGCCAGTGTATATTATAAAAACTCTTGCATATCTCCCTACTTTCTGCTTCTATAGCAATTGATGGTCTAGTTATGCTTTTCTTCGTCCGTCGACTTAATATTGCAAAAAGGATGTCGACATATGGTGTCTAAAAAAGATATCTTTATTGTTTTTATGATTCCGATTTCTGTGTATGTTTAACGTACAAAATCAATGTACCTAAATCAGCGGTACTTTTGCTTCTCAGAAATTTAAATTTTTCCGAAATTGTTACACAGTTCACTGTCCCAAATAAAAAATTAAATATTACAGGTATTACAGGAGAGGGCTATTTTCTTAGTGAGGCTGTGGGCTACCTCTACTTTCAGGTGTGTAGGTGAGCCAGAGGTAGTAAACCTGAAATAAATAAAAACAATTATTATAATATAAATGTTCCAAAAAGTAAACAATATTACTTACATGTTTATTTATATTATTTCGTTTGATTTTAATACTGCTCCTATCTATTGAAGTAAATGTTTCAATTTTCTTGGTATTTGCCTTCTACAAAGAATTGTTTCATGATTGATCACATACCTTTTTACATAAGAGCAATAAGCATTTTCCTCAAAATGCTGAGAACAGACATAACAGAGTTTAAATAAAAATAATTTCTAAACAATTTGATTATTGGTTTGTAAACAGTGTTCAAGTTAAGTTCTCGAAATTTCTAAGTGTTCAAAATGGCGAAGTTTTCTATCTCCTTTTAAAAGATGCACTGTGCGACCATTCTCCGTAAAGTAAGATAAAATCGAAGTATGTGATATAAACAAACAATTTGAACACTTTTTGATAAGCATAGAACAGAATGGCCAATACAATAATTAAAATAAGTAATACAAATTAAAAATTAAAAAAAACCGACTTCAAAAACGTGCAGATGCCATCACCACATTTTAACCAAATTTATATGGGACCACCCCTGAGGTACCCCCTTACTAACAAAAATAGAATCGTTTAAATCGGACAAGGTGGTAAAGCATTATCGCTAAACATACATAAAAAATGAAGACTTTGAGGATTTTCTCATGGATCCAATTATTAGATTTTGACCAAATTTATATGGGACCACCCCTAAAGTAGCCCCTTTCTAACAAAAAAAGAATTATTGAAATCGGACACCGTGTTAAAAAATTATCGTTGAACATACATAAAAAATGAAGAGTTTGAGGATTTTCTCATGGACCCAATTATTAGATTTTGACTAAATTTATATGGGACCACCCCTGAAATACCCCCTTTCTAACAAAAAAAAGAATCATTGAAATCGGACACCGTGTTTAAGAATAATCGCTGAACATACATAAAAAAAAAAAAAAAAAAAAAAAAAAAAAAAAAAAAAAAAAAAAAATATCGCGACGAATTGATAACCTCCTCCTTTTTTGAAGTTGGTTAATTAAAAAATCACAAAAAATGTTCAACTAGGTTACTTCAATTTTTTTTTTAATATTAATTTCTCAATAAATTCCAAGGTAACCTATATATTTTATTGTAAAAAACAAAATCTAAATATTTCAAAAACTCTATTTTTAGTTTTTTTCTACTCCATCTAATCAATAAATAATAATATAATTCGAGAATTGTTGTTGAGGTCTTATTTTCTCATAAGACACTGTACAAATACTCACATTAAAAAAAAAATTCTCAAAAATTTGCACGGTAAGGTATAGTTAAAAGTTCAACATTAGATAAATAAGGACTTCAACTATTAGAAAAAAAAAAAATTTTAGTCATAATCTAATATTTTTTATTTAACATTGGTGGCGAAAGGACCTCTTTAAGTGTTAGTGCGCGAGTGTAATGTTAAGTATGAACAAAATCCGCCCATTCTGTATATACGTTTAGTTATCGACCCTAGTAGATAGGCAATTTGTTATTGCTTTAAGTTTTACCCTTAAGTAGGGAGAGAGAATATCATGATTAGGATAAATGTTTCAGCCCCTTTCAGGTTACGTACTTAAAAATTATTTTAGGTTTTTGGTTAAGTAATTAATTGTAACAGTGATTTTCTTGTGATAGTACCTAATTTAGATTGTGGATTAACGTTTTTGTATATAACTTCGCCGTTTAATAATAAACGAAGTCAAAACCGGAACACGTGGTTTTAGAAAAGTATTTTTAAATTGAATCACGCACGCCGTTCGAATGAAAATGTTTTAAGTAGTTCAAAACAACATAGTTGTAGCAAATGATACTAAATCAAATAAAATCTCATGACTACAGTACCTACTAATGATTGCCGAAAATTAACTAATTCATATTTTATGCCATATTTTTCTTTAATAAGGACTTTCAGAACCATATTTACCTTAACTTGAATTTTGTTCTATATAGAATCATCTCTAAAAATGTATGACTGAAACATCGTGTCAACTATTTTTTGTTCGATCAATAAAAAACTTACACCGGTCCTGTTCGAGCCAGCACCGTTATACGCATGAGCTCCGACACACTATTTTCTCCTTATGGTTTCATTTTTGATATATGGAATCGGCTTTCTATACTATTTCTATGATCTAAATCCCATATGTTTTTAAGTTAAACAAAAAGTTTTTAATAAACTGTACTTCTTCCATTTTAATTTATTTGTTTTTCTTTTTTTACATGTTTTTTTTAGAAACCATGAATAGCATTTGTGCTGACAAAAGTTTAGCTTTGGGGATTCTCCATTACGATGTGAAGACATGTCAACCTAATCAATGATGATGGCATAGGTTCTTTTTTTTTATTCAAATTTTAAAAATTAAAATGTATACTTTTCAAAATATCTTTATATTTATGGTTTAATGCCGAAAGCGCTTCACTAATTTTTTAATAAATTGTACGCAAAATACAAGTTTTTCATTGTTAATCTACATACAGCCATTAACCTTTTTTGGTTCCTTTCAATATTACCTTTAGTATGGGAGAAACGGGAATTGAAATTGAGATGGAATAAAACATGGTTAAGTAGAGCATAATATAATGATTGATGATGATAATATCTGCTTGACCGACAAATACGTATATAATATGCAATAACATCTTTTATTAACAACTGAATATAAATAAATTAATCGTCCACCTAAGAGTATCAACAGGTCCACTGGTTTTTTAAAAATAAGGAATGTCAGGAGGTGTTTCAGTTTCGTCAGAAATTTGATCGACGTCATTCAACTAAAAAATCATTTAACTATTTATAAACTTATTTATTTCGGCGTATTGTTTTGATTTGTGATTACTTTCATTAATATACTTCTGTCATAAATATTTATAAATAACACGTTTATTGAAGCATCACTGTAATCGTCATCATTCAACCGTAAACATTTAAAAAATATAAACAGTTCACTTATAAAAATCTTTAGAAGGTTTTATTTCTATATTTTACTTAATTGTTAGGTATTTTGTTATTACAATTTAATTTCTATATGCGTACAAATTCAATTTTAAAATTTCTCTAATATTTTTTTCAATGCATACCTAGATAATAATTTACTTGTAAATAATTGTTTCCGAAAATTTTACTTTTTTAATGAACAATGAATAATGAACAAAGATGAAAATGTAAGGCACTCTTGGATCATCATACCAATATCACAATTTTTACATTTTATACAGGGTGGCCTTCGGATAAGAAACTCTTGGGTCAATATACTTATATAGGGTGGTCCATTTAACTTGAGACAGCGCAATATCTCAAAAACGGTAAGTTTTTCAAAGAAAAAAGTTTAAATAAAAGTTATTAGGCGTTACGGGGGAGATGTAATGATGAACATTTTTTTATATTGACAACTTTTTGAAGGTTTTTCAAGGTTAACTCTCTTTTTCTAGATAGAAATATAGATATTTTTATTTCACAATCTTGTTGTATGTAAAAAAGCAAATAAGATTTGTTTAAAGAAATTTTTCATAGAATTGCATCTTCAGTAGATAAAAAATAAAATAACATTTTTTTTTCAAAATTTTATAATAATGAAATGGTTTACTAAAAATGTTTTTCTTCTTAAATGACACAATTATCATATCAAACAACAACAAAAAAAAATGTGTTGAAGTTGATGGTCATCTTTTTGAGTATTTGTTACATTATTTTTTTTTGTTGTTTCATAAATTATGTCATTTAATTTTTTGTAAGAAGAAAAACATTTTTACTAAACCATTCCATTATTATAAAATTTTGAAAAAAAAAAATGTTATTTTAGTTTTTATCTATGAAAAATTTCTTTAAACAAAACTTATTTGCTTTTTTACATACAACAAGATTCAGAAATAAAAAAATCTATATTTCCATTTAAAAAAAGAGAGTTAACCTTGAAAAACCTTCCAAAAGTTGTCAATGTAAAAAAAAATTTTCATCATTACACCTCCCCCGTAACGTCGAACAACTTTTATTTAAACTTTTTTTTTTAAAAACTTACAGTTTTTGAGATATCGCGCTGTCTCAAGTTAAATGGACCACCCATTACAATTTTTATATTTTATAGAGAGTGGTCTTCTTATAAGACAATCTTGGGTCACTATACCGACATTACAATTTGTACATTTTATACAGGGTGACCTTCTCATAAGATACTCTTGGGTCCACTATACCCACATTACAATTTTTTATGTTTTATACAAGATGATGTTCTCATAAAACAATCTTAAGTCATTATATCCATTTCATAATTTGAACATAAGAAAATTAAACCCTCAAATATTAAAACAAGTTGCTTCAGGTCATAGAGACATGGCTAGCAAACTGATTTGGGACATTTCCGCCAGCAGGTCTAGACTGAAGACAATATTATAATTTTATATTTTTCACTCTTATCGTTTATTTGCTCATTATTTTACACTTCCAACCACATACCTCTTACAAGGTGGCTCAAACAACATTAATACTTTAATTTACACTTAAACTTTTTGTTTATTCAACTCATTTATAATTTAGTTTCTTTCACTCCCCGACCCACCTTTCCGCTCTAGGGAGGATGTTGAATTACATTCAACATAAACCTCAACACTATGTTCAATATACATATATTGAATGTTACATCCAATATAATTTTAGCATTCTCAATTTTCGAACAACCCATTGCAGTCGTCTCTGTATCGTGTACTATCTCAGCCGATAAGAAAGGTCTCTAAATAGTTGAGTACATCATAAGCGCTATCCACTCATTGGTTAAAAATCACGACGTCGGCCTCAAGCTCGCTTGTTCACTTCATCCGCATCACTGCTTTATGAACAGTCAAGCACATCACATGCGTTTCCCGTAATGGAAAGGGACGCTGTGCCCGCCTTTACAAAAAATATAAAGTAATTTAAGTAAAATGGCTTAAGTTAATAAGTTTTCAAGAAAAATGTACTTTTTAATAATGAAAAAAGTGTATGTTTCTATGTTAATCATGTATTAGTGTTAAAATCCAACTGATTTCCATTCGTTTTTAAATAAAATGTGTCAAGTAAGAGGTGGCCTTTGAATCCAAGTATCTACATCTCCAAGACCGTATGGATCACACAAGTATTCAAACTTAATTTATTGATACAGTTCACGAATAGTCAAGGGTCAAATTTCGGCCCTATTTTATGTGGCGTGATACACCGATAGAGCCTGTATATCGGTGTTATCGCTACAATTAATAAATGTAGAAAGTAGTCCAACTTCTCAAATACAGTCGTCTTCAATGAGGTAAATTAAACCCTAAATCTGGTAACACATAAAAAAATGTATGTGACACCTATTTGATTTTGTGTTTAATTTACCTTAAATTTCTGCCTATTGTAGTTGACTTTTTCCTTAACTCATGTTTAGTATATATTGTTACGCAGGTTTTTGGTATCTCAATTTATTTCAACTGAACTTTAACAATAACAATGCAACTGATAACATTAACATGTAACGTCTTTCATAAAACTGAAAACTGACGTCAGGTTCATAGGCTTATATAGCTTACTTGACCCTTCGCGAACCTTCTCGAAATGCCTAGAATTTTCTTGACAAATCATGACGTTTCCCAACATTTCTGGACAGGGATTCTTATGTGCGTACCCAACATGTAACGAATTGAATAGAGAGAGACATTACATACGAATCGCCATTCTGTGGAATGAAGATAGTCGTCTCAACACGTGCCGAATTGAAAGATGAGAATTCCAATGCTGGACTATTCTATCTTCTTTTACTCGTACTTTTACTTATATGATGATCGCAGCACACTATAGTGTGATGGGTGACATTGCACTTCTTTTCGTATTTGTACATTTTCTCTAACAGCCGCGGGCCACTGCAGGGTGTAGCGTAACAATATTTACAATATTTCCAATATTTTTACCTATAGTAATTAATTAAGTTCATATTTCAATTTAATGAATAAAACCGATATAAACTGAGATATATATTACTTGTCAATAACAAGTTTATACCGTGTAACAGTTAATTTATAAAAATTAATTTCTTCAAGGCTCAATATGTATATAACCCATGCAGGTAATTGTAATGAATTTATTTGTTTAAACGGTTTGCATGTCTATTTTCTCACTTCTAATAAATCATTCTCTGTCCTTGTATTAAATTGATAAATCCGTATTTCAAAAGAATAATTTTCTTAGAAGTAACCAGGTTAAGTTTGTAAAAGAAATGGCTTTGTAGATTTTAAGGTTAATTACTCTTAAATCGTTTTAAAAACAGCTTGAATATATCTGCAATTCTCTGATAAAATATGTCCAACTCAGCTATGATATAATAGCCAAAAAACACACAGTGTAAAAAGTGAACCAACTTTTATTTTTTTTACCCTTTCAGGCATCGTGCTGCTTCCCCTGGGAGATTTCGGCAGATCGCCCTAATCAGGCTTCGGTCCAGCCACTGGTTTCTCTCATTCAGGCTTGCGATCCAGCCTACTTTCCCTCCTCTGAGCTTAGCATCGCGAGACTGAAGCTCAGATGCCTTATTGTCATTTAAATGCCCTACTCCTTTCTATTTATTCAACTCATGCATTCTTCTATTCATTCTACGATCTCAGTGGGCCAAGAGCTGTGCGAGTTCGGTCACCCACTCAGGCCGTAACCTAGTCAAGATAAAATACATTTTCAGTCCAAGGCTTTTATCCTAATGAACGATGAAAAAGATAAAGGAGAAAACTGTGATTGAAAAAAACGTTAAAAAGAGTTACAGTTTCCATTGGGTATATTTTCAGTGAATTAAAGTAAACCTGCAAATTAAAATGGTTTGTTTGTAATTTTAAATGGTATATGATAGTAATAAATATTTATTTGTTGAAAGTTAGACTAGAGTTGTATTTTTTCTACTTTGTAAAAGCTAAAATAAACTATGATTTGCACAATTGTACTTCTGACAGGTTAAAAATTAACCGTCATTTCCGCCGTAAAAATACTAGCAAACCAAGCGGATTTTTATGAGTATACTGATCAATTTTAACCATTCAAACACCATATCGTTACACCTTGGAGTTGGCCATAACCGACAGAAATATAAATAAGAGAGATGTTTACAATTTTTACAACATTCCTGCCTAGGTAAGTGAGATGTTGAGGCTGAAAAATTATATACAAGCATTTTTTAACATACTTAAAAGTCTTATAGAATATATTTATGGTAAGTTGAAAAAAGAACTGCTGCCTTTTTGATTTTTACATTTTATTGCAATTATCTCAAAAACTATCAGGTTTATGAGAAAACATCGAAAGATCTTTTTTATTTGAAATGCAAAACTACATTTGGTGAGATCAACAACATGTATTTAAATATTTGAACTTTTCAGTTTCACAAAAAGAATACAACGTTAAATTAAAAGTAAAAGTCTTTGTGAATGTCTTATACGATAGACGAGTTGAGGCTAATCATTTATAAGCATTGACCACATTTTAAAGAACATTTTAATTTAAGTTTTTGCAGGAGCATGCTTTGCCACGTGACTCTTACTTGTAATATTATAAACAAGATGTCCATCTCTATTTCGTTCCCATCTGTAGACTAACTAATCTAACTTACATCACATCCACTCTTGTATCTAAAAATTACATACAACTTTATTATTTGGACTAAAGTAATAATAATTACACAGATAACCTGGCAATAGACTCTCAAAACATGTTGAAGAGCAGCGTCTTTGGTTGGGGGCGCGCAGCTAAGTTCAAGTTTGCAAACAGACCTTGGCGAGATGTTATTCGATTGTATAAAATAAATCTTAAGGTATCAACTTCTTTGCTAGTCCTGGACCTGTACAGCTTGGTAATAAATGTTACGTCTACTTTTATTAAGTGGTTTTTATCTAGATTTTGTTGGTAAAATATTTTAAGACGTGACCTCCTTGCATTTAAAAGGGTTGTGTTCAATCTAAACATTTTTGCAAATCAATTTTGTCACTTTGCTGGCTGAACAACTTAATTCTATATGCTGTCCTAAAGACACTGACTTACACCCCAAAAACTCTTCCATAGCTGTTGTAACAGTCATACATATAAACTGACGTACCTATACAATCCATTTGGCCAAAGATAAATTAGTAAATCCGAGTTCATGGGTTAGTCTAATTGAGCTCATTAAAATCTGCTCAATCATCATGTTGGTCCAAGTACCAGACCAAAAGTTGTTGGTTCTTCTTACAGTAAAGATTCCTTCATTAATAAATTTTTCATAGTTTTCAGGACTCATATTATAAATTTTCTGAATCTGAAAGGTAGGTACTTTTTAGTGATTCCGCGAAATGCGAGAATTTTTCGCGTCTCGCCTCGCCTCGTCTCGCTTTATCTTTTATATATTTTTATAAAGCTCGTAACGAAAGCAAACAATTACATTTATTGTAGATAAACATAAACATTTGTATATCATTTTTTCAGAAGTTGAACCTAAATTCTTACAACTTGCCTACACAAATGAAATTCTTATCTAATTGTAAAGCTAACTAGATAATATATTATGACAGACTGACGAAAAGCTTAAAAAAGCCGATTGTATTTTAGTTTCAAACTGGAAATGTAAATATAGGAAAGATGTTAAAATATTAACTACTTTTTTCTGGACTAAAATAATTGCCGTTGATAAAATGGACAGAAAAACTATGAAATAATAATTAATGTGCCAAGCACCATTGTGCTACTAATCTGAGTATCCTGATCAAAGTGGGGGAGTAGATCTTTCATAATATTAGAGAGGCCACTTCTTGATCTTTATTTACTTTAATAACTCAAAATACATTAATTTAATTGCTACACTTAAAACAACCACCTCAGGGGCGATTGTCAACAGTGGCAAGGGTTTCCAAATGTCCTAGTGACAATTGGGTATTTCACCGCGACAAGCTCAAAGCCGGAGAAGGAGTGGTCCGATAATTACTGTTGTAAGGGAGGCGCCAGGTTTAATTTGACGGCTAAATACCCTCCAGAGGTTGAACCAACCACCAAATTACCAAATTGGCTGGTTCCTAGACTTAGGGTCTAATTAATCAAACTAGGCAACTGTAAAACAGAATAAAACTAGCAGAGTTTAGTTGGCTGTATCTTTAATAATATAAATAGAAATTAAATAATCATTACCCCCTTTGGCAATCTACATGTAACTTGAAACCAGACAGTGCTTCCTAAATTTTACCAAATAAGTTACCAGAATTAGCACAAGTTTATAACAATATAATATAGTTGTACTCCCGAAATTTGTACAAGTATGACAAATACACTATAAGGATACCTAAACTTAATCTAACTTAACAACTATACTACGTGTATGAGCTCATAACGTGTTTATGCAATTATATTTACAACACACTCTAGAAACTAGATAGATTCCTTAATTTAACACATGCCAATGAGAACACGATGATCCCAAAATATATATACATAAATTACTTGGCTTGGTATCGCTCACTCAGTTTTCAACCGATGAAAACAAGTTGCTGAAGGCTAATTAAACTATAAATACCTCACTTGGACGTTGGTTGTTTACTCACTAGTCTGACGATTAGGTAAACTGTCAGATAGGACAGTTGGTGGTTTTTGGCAACTGTATACTTCAAACTGCCACTTGATACCCACAATGATACAGTCCAGCTTCAGCTCTACGAGAATAAGCTACTGGCAAACCAAAACGAGACAAACCATATACAGAATAGAAATCCAAGTCAAATATCCGTTGTCAGGAATCTCCTTATTCTAATCATAAGTCCAAGACAAAACGGCGTACTCACTGCATTCCTCAGAACTTATAGAAAGACAAAAACCCTAAAAAGACCATCAAGTGAATAACATGTTACAGATAAACTAAACCCCAGACACTTAACAGTATAAGTGTATCTTTAATGATATAAAATTTAACAGCCCCCCCTGCTGTAATGAAATTCTCATTAAATACTTATAAACAGGTAGGAATATGCTCTTACTCGAGCCAATTTAAACATAGAAAAACAAATATAATTAAATACATACCCAACTAGAGCTATTTGGGGTTTTCTTACAAAAATTGAGCCATGTGCATAAAATTGGACCTGAACGCTAAATGATGGACAGTAATTAATATCCCTTCAACAGGTTACCAAAAGAATTTTCCAAAAATATCCAACTAAATCCTAGGCATAAAATTCTCCTGGTCTAATAAATAGGTTTCAGAATAATCCCACCATGGATGACCAATGAAAATGTCACATAAATCTGAAACTCTATTAAAAATCACTGAACACTATTTTTGTTCAACCTTTCGTCCACGACGCAAAAAAAAAGGAACCCACGCATGCTTACCAATATATAAAACAAAAATACAGGGTCACAGAAACAGGAGTACCAAATGTCACAAATTCGTTAAAATCACGGAACACCAAATACGTGACTCCGTCGCGAACCACTTAACCAACAACAAGAATGAGATATCCTGATTCGTTCACAAACTCTCGAACAGAGATCGAAACAAATCCACAGTCAGCACAAGACAATAGCCTCGACCGAAAATCCGCTCTACACTATCCGCACGGGTCGGTACTGATTCGCAAAAATCGAACTTCGAAAATTCCAAGCCTTCGACCCATGACAGCTGAGTTAGTTGCCAAAACGCACAGCTGATATCTGTCAGTGGAAAAGTAAATAATAACCTCTGTTTTAATATATTATCCGATGGTACAGTTACTAATGAACGTGATTTAATAGGATATACCACAAGAATTATTAGAAAAACACCCAAGAAGTGATGTGTATGAGGTAAACATTTGGCTATTTGAAATAAAATGATTACTGAACGGCGAGAAAAGGCGTTATCAGATGGTTGTGGATATGACAAACAGATTTATACAAATAATTGCGAACAAACAGGTATTTATAACTCATTCTATACGAGGAGTTTGCGAAAATAGTGCTGTAGGAGACTGTGACAAAAACGAAACGTAACAATCCCCCCCCCACTTCAAAAAAATTACCCCGTAATTTTCTCTTACAAGTGCACTAGAGATACTAAGGAAAATAGCATTAACGACCCAACTTAAAACTACCTTAAACCTAATGAAACTCCCATTGGAGGTGAAATAGGCGTCCCTTAACGCCACGTGGCGGAGGAGTTGAGTCTGAGCCGGCCACCGGCTCCTAGAGAATCCGGCAGAGCATTCCGTATTCGCTGCGAGATAGAATTTGCCGCGCCGTTGGAACCCCTGTAACAACCACACCGGACTCAACAGAAGACAGAGTCTCGGGACCAGGCCCCACCCGCTCGACGCGAGGCGCGCAAGAAGCCCAGGTGAAAAAAAAAAAAGAAGCAAATTACCATTACAGACAAAAAAAACTAACCACCACCTTGGTTAGCGCGAGAGAAGGCTCACGTCCTAAAACGACAGAAGGTCGAGCAAAAAAAAAAAAAAAAAAAAGGTCCTGACGCCAGTGCGGGAGTGCTCCCACCCACACTAACTACGACGAAGTGCTGGACTCTCCAGTTACAATGGAGTTGAGAGGAACATAGTAGCCGTGCCCAGTGTGCCTCAATTGGCAATGCTATAACCGGCCTAGACCCTACCGCCACCGGACACGACCCCCCACGTGAATGTCCTCCCGTCCAAGGAACCTTAGTATAAAACTGGGAGATCCCAACTATCGTCGCACCCCAGTGAGGTGAGTCCCTCTTATAGGCAGCGATGGAAAATTTGTCAGGGAGTGGCCATTTGGTGGACTTCTACCACCCCGATGGTAATGCCCGCGTGAGTCTATTCGTCCAGCCCAACCCACAGGGCCAAATAACCGGCTGGAACAACTAAGGGTAAACAAGAAATTAGTCATCAACAGGTTCGACCAAGGAATACGGTTTTAAATCCTTAGTATGCCAAACACCTTTCGAATTCCCGACCTTGTCTCGCAATTCATAGGTCCAAGGGGACAACCGTTTATGAATGATGAAAGGGCCTACATAACGAGGAGCTAACTTGCGACTGAAATACTTGGAAGCGTCCGAAAGCACATAATTTTTCTTCCACACTAAAGAATTCGGTAGATATTCGACATGTCTACGCCTAAGATTATAAGTGTTACAGGCCTTTTCATTTGCAACTTCCAACCGCTTTCGAACATCCGAGTACATAGAACGCATTACCTCATTTTTGCTAACCTCAGGAGTACGTATACCAGCCTCAATACCTACATCTGGTTTACCAACATAATCTACACCTGACAACATCATAGACCTACCAAAATTAGCAAAGAAAGGGGTAAGTTTCGTCACCTCATGAGTGGAAGTACGTAAGGCACAACCGATTCGCGCAATATTCTCATCCCAACACCTATGATTGTCCGACACATAGGACGCCAACATGGTTTTGATAACCCGATTCGTACGTTCACAAGGATTAGCCCTCGGATGATAATTGGCGCTAAATTTGACCTTAACCTTATACCTAGCTGCAAGATGAAGAAAATCCTTACTACGATATTGAGGTCCATTATCACAAATCAACACACTGGGTACCCCATAAACTAAAAATACTTCCTCTTCAATCTTACGAACTACGGCTGACGCAGTAGCCTTCCTTAGTGGGAATAACAGCGCATATTTGGACAAATAATCAGTGACTACCAAGATAAAAGAATTCCCATGTTTTGAGCGAGGCAGAGGTCCAATCAGGTCCGTGCATATCATTTCCCAGGGTCTATCAACCTTCGGATGGGAAACCATCTTGTCCGTCGGCTTATCTTGAGGTACTTTGTGAGCTGCACACACCTCACACCGCTTCACATAACGGGCCACATCATACCTCATTTTGGGCCAATAGTACAGGGAGGCTACCCTACCAAAAGTTTTAAAGACACCAGTATGACCAGAAGTTGGAGGATCATGAGCTTCAGAGATAATACGAGGTCTATCGGTCTTAGGAACCACTATCTTCCACAGATCAGAAGGTGTTAAAAGTTGTGTATACTTCTCCTTTACATGTTTAAAAAGGTGACCATCTTTGACGCGCCAAGCGGGAAATTTAAGAGGATTACGACTTACTTTGACCACCATACCGTTGTACCACTTGTCATCCTTGCCATCAGAAACCGGGAACGATGCAACTTCAGACTTGGGTTCAATTGCTACCTCATCAATCACAGGGACAGCTCGAGAAAGTGCATCAGGGACCACGTGATCTTTGCCTTTGCGGTGAACCAGTTCAAAATCATACTGCTGCAACTTAACAGCCCATCGCGCGAGGCGACCTTTAGGACTCTCCAACTTTTGCAGCCACAACAAACTAAAATGGTCCGTAATCACCGTAAAAGGAACTCCTTCTAAATAAGGCCTCAAAAGTTCTATAGCCCAAATTACAGCAAGACACTCCCTCTCTGTCGTCGAATAATTCCTCTCCTGAGGTGTAAGAGACCTACTCAGGTAGCAAACCACCTTGTCACCAGATTCGTGAGGTTGGCTTAAAACAGCACCAAGGCCGTAACCACTGCTATCAGTCTGCACTACAAAGGGCTTCGTATAATCAGGACAGCTAAGTATTGGGGCTGAAACCAAACATTCCCTAATTCGTCGGAACGAATCTTCGCATTCTGATGTCCAAGCGAAAGATCGGTTCTTTCTAAGAAGACTTGTAATTGGAGACATAATTGTCGAAAAGTTTGGGATGAATCTCCTATACCAGGAGAAAGTGCCAACAACACGGCGAACCTCGTGGATGTTTGATGGGGTAGGCAATTCTAACATGGCTTTGACCTTATCAGGATCTACGTGCAAACCATTCCTATCAACCACATACCCTAAATACTTCATCTCAGATCGACAAAACTGACATTTCTCCACACTCACAGTGATTTTGGCCTGCCTCAACCTACGGAAAACCTCGTCCAGGACACGAATATGCTCTTCAAAAGTTTGAGTACAAATCACCACATCGTCCAGGTAAACAAATACATGAGGTTCCAAATCATGACCTAAGACATTATCGATGAGTCTCTGCCAAGTAGCGGGCGCATTATGCAAACCGAAAGGCATGCGCTTAAATTGAAATAAACCGCGATTAGGTACCGTAAAAGCAGTGTAGGGTTTCGATGACTCCGCAACAGGAACTTGCCAGTAGGCTGACTTAACATCAAGGCTCGATAAATAACGGGCTTCCCTAAGTTTATCCAATGTGTCGGCAACCAAAGGTAAAGGATAACTATCACGCACCGTAACCGCATTCAATTTCCGATAGTCAACGCAGAAACGATATGATCCATCCTTCTTCTTCACTAAGAGAATCGGAGACGACCAAGGACTACAACTAGGCTCTACAACTCCTAGTCTCAGCATTTCATCCAGTTCAGAGTCTATTTGTTTCTGGACAATTGGGTTAGTTCTATAATAACGTTGCTTAATCGGAGGACCTTGAGTAACAATGACATGTTCGACCCTGTCTGTACAACCCAAACCGTCGCCCATCAACTCAAAGTTTCTAGCTATCACAGCTTGTAGTCTTGGTTCTTCCACAGGACTAAGTGAAGTTTTGGAATTAATAGTAGCCACAGCGGCAGGCAAAGCTGAATCCGATGAAAAATGCCACTCCTCATGACGAAGATCAGGAACGATACCCATCAAGTTCCAGAAATCTATACCTAAAATCAATACGTGCGGCAACTCAGGGACTACCAAAGCTACAACAAGACGTAGACGACCTCTCAATCCTATAGGAAGTTCTACCTCCCCAATACTTTGTACACTTTCCCCATTGGCCACAGTACAACGCGCCAGTCCACGTTTGACTAAAGGCAATCCTAATCTACTGATCAATTCCCAACCTTTACCACCTATAATTGTCCTCGATGCTCCAGAATCCAAAAGCCCAAGTAAAGACTTACCCAAAATATCTACACGTAAGTAAGGACGTTCATCATTAATGGCATGGTCTAAAACGTAGTCAATAATAACCCGGTATTTGTTGATCGGTGTTGATTCAGCGACGCATCCTCTCCGATCCTCTAAGAGCGCCGCGAATCGTTTCCCTTCTTAGTCTTAGATGCTGAACAATTTGGACAGGTCCTAACAGTGAATCCCTCCTTCTTACAACGATAACAAAATTTACCCACACTAGGGCGGAGACAACCGACAGCTCTATGACCTGGTTGGTTACATCTAAAACATAAATCATTCGAAACAGGTCTTGGACCCTCAACAGCGTCCACAGGATCCACAGAGACAGACACATAAGCCAAATCTGGCTCAAGACAATTAGCCTTCCTAGATGGTACCGAATAATTTTCAATGGCTGCTTTCCTAGCTTCAAGTTTTCTACCCAAAGTTAAAAGTTCACTAATACTTTTAATATCAACCAGACCCAAATGATTTTGATAATACGGAGCAATATTCCTCAACAAAATCTTCAATTTGGTCTCCTCCGAGATAGAACAAGTTAAACGCTTAAAATAACCAGCCATGACTGCAAGATATATTCCCATACTCTCATCGGGACCTTGGGTTCTTTTCTTAATTTCATCAAACAATTTTTCGTTATAATCTACAGTCAAAAATTCTTCTCTTAATAAAGCTACGAAATCATCCCAGGAGTTCACCTCCTCTCTATAAGCCAAATAAAATTGATATGCCCTACCACTAAATAAATCTACGCCACTGGATAACAACATTTCCTTGCTGACATTTCTTGAGATTCTATATTCTTCCACTTTCTCAAGAAAACTAGATAAAGACAAACCTTTATGATCCCCAGCGAAACGTAAACCCCATTTACTAGGTGCAATTGACTTAAAATTAGAGTTCGTTGTAGACATATGATGTCGAGGCGGTGTAGTTGGAACATCCTGCCTCAACGTCGACCTACGATTCTGAGATAAATTAGCAAAAGATACCCCCGGTTGTTCAAGAATATCAAGTACGGGCGGTTGCGACGACCATGAACGCTCATAATTTTCGGCCTTCGTCGTTAAATCATCGAGAAGAGAAAGAGACTTAGCTAATAATTCTGCACGTTTGGATCTCTGAACATCTCCCTCTTCGCCTTCGTCGAATGTAGTAATGTTATCTAACCTACCTAACACATGAGCTAACTGAGATTGCAATTTTTGAAACTTACCACTCACCCTCGATTCTAAAAATGAAGCTACCTCAGCTTCCACTTGAGCTAACTTAGCTACTACTGCTGCTAAATCCTGATCTACCGTAAATGGATAGTCTGGACGAACCACACTATCATCCTCAGATTCTAATTGAAACGCCATCGCCAAGTTTTTCCGCATCTCAGCTACAGTACCTACAGCTATACCTCTAATAGTCAATTCATATTGAAGTTCATCTTGAACTAACCTGTTAATGACTATTCGACGAGACATTTCTAAGTTCTCACAAAATCAAGATAACTACCAAATCTACTAAAAGGTTCAACACTAAATAACAGGCCTTAAGAGCAATACTCAATAACTAATTTCCCCAAAAATTTCCTAAAATTATTGATATCTGCAATGGTTGCCAAATATATGTACTAAATTACCACACTATTATATCACACAAGTAGAAAAAGAAATTAAAAATTCAAAAACGTCAGACACTGTTATAAAATTTACTAAATTACACCCAAAGTGTCAACAAAACCAATTTTCAAGTGTATAGTTGTTATAATTGCGAAATGTACCAAGTTATGTTTATTAAATGTGTACAAAAAATATCAATAGCAACGCAAAATAATTATTAATGTGTAATATTTTAAATACCTACCTAGGATCTAAAATATGCAGCAAAATTCAATTTATACGCACTTCAATATAAAAGTACAAAGGTAAACATACAAATAAAACCAAAAATTTCCGCAATGTCAATAGGTTGTATGAATATTTTACTAAGTGCCTCCAGCTAGTTATCAAAATCCATGTAAAAGAACTTTTAATTTTTTTTTTTAATTTTTAAACAATCAGAGAAAAAAAAAATTGTGACTACACCCTGTACATAGGATGTGGCAAACAAATACACAAAATATAAATGGCACAATATCAATAAAAAAAAAGTCAAAATTCCAGCCAGTAATGACAAAAATTCAAATTGGTATCCTTACAATAAAAAAAAAATGTTTTCAAGAAAATTACCAAAAATATTGCCAAACTAAAATATGCCAGACAAAACTTTGTTGGGCGCCAAACTGCTACACTTAAAACAACCACCTCAGGGGCGATTGTCAACAGTGGCAAGGGTTTCCAAATGTCCTAGTGACAATTGGGTATTTCACCGCGACAAGCTCAAAGCCGGAGAAGGAGTGGTCCGATAATTACTGTTGTAAGGGAGGCGCCAGGTTTAATTTGACGGCTAAATACCCTCCAGAGGTTGAACCAACCACCAAATTACCAAATTGGCTGGTTCCTAGACTTAGGGTCTAATTAATCAAACTAGGCAACTGTAAAACAGAATAAAACTAGCAGAGTTTAGTTGGCTGTATCTTTAATAATATAAATAGAAATTAAATAATCATTACCCCCTTTGGCAATCTACATGTAACTTGAAACCAGACAGTGCTTCCTAAATTTTACCAAATAAGTTACCAGAATTAGCACAAGTTTATAACAATATAATATAGTTGTACTCCCGAAATTTGTACAAGTATGACAAATACACTATAAGGATACCTAAACTTAATCTAACTTAACAACTATACTACGTGTATGAGCTCATAACGTGTTTATGCAATTATATTTACAACACACTCTAGAAACTAGATAGATTCCTTAATTTAACACATGCCAATGAGAACACGATGATCCCAAAATATATATACATAAATTACTTGGCTTGGTATCGCTCACTCAGTTTTCAACCGATGAAAACAAGTTGCTGAAGGCTAATTAAACTATAAATACCTCACTTGGACGTTGGTTGTTTACTCACTAGTCTGACGATTAGGTAAACTGTCAGATAGGACAGTTGGTGGTTTTTGGCAACTGTATACTTCAAACTGCCACTTGATACCCACAATGATACAGTCCAGCTTCAGCTCTACGAGAATAAGCTACTGGCAAACCAAAACGAGACAAACCATATACAGAATAGAAATCCAAGTCAAATATCCGTTGTCAGGAATCTCCTTATTCTAATCATAAGTCCAAGACAAAACGGCGTACTCACTGCATTCCTCAGAACTTATAGAAAGACAAAAACCCTAAAAAGACCATCAAGTGAATAACATGTTACAGATAAACTAAACCCCAGACACTTAACAGTATAAGTGTATCTTTAATGATATAAAATTTAACAGCCCCCCCTGCTGTAATGAAATTCTCATTAAATACTTATAAACAGGTAGGAATATGCTCTTACTCGAGCCAATTTAAACATAGAAAAACAAATATAATTAAATACATACCCAACTAGAGCTATTTGGGGTTTTCTTACAAAAATTGAGCCATGTGCATAAAATTGGACCTGAACGCTAAATGATGGACAGTAATTAATATCCCTTCAACAGGTTACCAAAAGAATTTTCCAAAAATATCCAACTAAATCCTAGGCATAAAATTCTCCTGGTCTAATAAATAGGTTTCAGAATAATCCCACCATGGATGACCAATGAAAATGTCACATAAATCTGAAACTCTATTAAAAATCACTGAACACTATTTTTGTTCAACCTTTCGTCCACGACGCAAAAAAAAAGGAACCCACGCATGCTTACCAATATATAAAACAAAAATACAGGGTCACAGAAACAGGAGTACCAAATGTCACAAATTCGTTAAAATCACGGAACACCAAATACGTGACTCCGTCGCGAACCACTTAACCAACAACAAGAATGAGATATCCTGATTCGTTCACAAACTCTCGAACAGAGATCGAAACAAATCCACAGTCAGCACAAGACAATAGCCTCGACCGAAAATCCGCTCTACACTATCCGCACGGGTCGGTACTGATTCGCAAAAATCGAACTTCGAAAATTCCAAGCCTTCGACCCATGACAGCTGAGTTAGTTGCCAAAACGCACAGCTGATATCTGTCAGTGGAAAAGTAAATAATAACCTCTGTTTTAATATATTATCCGATGGTACAGTTACTAATGAACGTGATTTAATAGGATATACCACAAGAATTATTAGAAAAACACCCAAGAAGTGATGTGTATGAGGTAAACATTTGGCTATTTGAAATAAAATGATTACTGAACGGCGAGAAAAGGCGTTATCAGATGGTTGTGGATATGACAAACAGATTTATACAAATAATTGCGAACAAACAGGTATTTATAACTCATTCTATACGAGGAGTTTGCGAAAATAGTGCTGTAGGAGACTGTGACAAAAACGAAACGTAACATAATTTAGAAATAATTCAAACATATTTTGATGTAATTATAATCAAAAATTATCAAATAATGGATATTTGAAGAAAAATGTCAGAAATCATCGTCTCGTTAATGTATTCGATTTAGAAACCCAAAGGGGTCCACACCACGAAAAAACAACATTGTCTTTTCTTTGTGTGGAGCTGGCCTTGGCCCTGGACCTGGTTGAAAATGGTTGTGATTTTTTATAAATTTATATTAATCATTGTCATCAAATTGTTTTTACCCAGATTACATTATTAAACCCAGTCACGTCCAACGGTAACACAATTTTTTGAAATTCTGTATGACTCACTTGTAAATTAAAATACCAAATGAAAATGTAAAATTGATGTGGTTGTGTGACGTACGTATTCGGTATTTCCCCTTCAAAGATATTTAATACTTTTTATTTTTTATTTTTTGATAGTGTACAATTTTTGAAAACGTTTTTAACAAAATATGTTTTAATTTAATAAATATCATTACACATTAAAGTCAATTGATCAATTAAAGCATTTATAATAAAACTTAAAAAAATAATTTCAGTATTTTTTATATTTTCAAATAGGTAACCATAGATATATAATCAAGATAGATAGGTTACAAAATTTTTAAAGCATCAACGTTGGCGTCCGCGGCAGAAACACAATAATCTGATTGAACATTGTTGCCAAGTTTACGATGCATTTAAACATAGATGTATAACCAAGACAGATATGATTATTTACAAAATTTCTGAAGTCAACGCGGATGATCCTCGGCAGAAATGCAATATCTGGATAAAATATTGATGCCAAGCATGCGATGTTTTTAACTGTAGTAATGTAATTACGTTTGCTCACAATACTGTTAAGTCTTTAAATTATCCAAAAGAAAATTACGTCTGACAGCAGCGTAACTAGACTAGACGTTATTGTAGTAGGGTCGTAATTTGTTTCATTCATGAAATTCTTTCGATACAGTACTAGTCCATGAGCCAGTGAATTTTTTCGTACTTGTTTTCCCGGTCCGTGTATTTTTTATTAATCTTTTCCCAGTGAACTGTATATTTGAAATGGAGCGCCAATCTATTAAGAAAAGTAAGCCAAATTGAATTCGCGCATTACGTCACATCGATACAGGTAGATTGTACACAAAGTGCCTTTGCAGGCCTTTTTTGCCCATTTCATGTATTTGTTTTTAAATCATGATAAATTAATATTTTTGAAATTCAACAAAAAGAAAATCCAATAAACTCTTCCGTTATATATAAGATAAATTAACTATATATAATCATAAGAGCACAAGTTAAAAACCATTTTAATACATGCTTTAGAATGAAGTAATATTAACTTATTAAAGAGACGAGGTCTTAAGGTAATAGCTGGTATTGCATGTTTTTTTAAACGTTTTCTAGTTCCTGCTAGAATGAAGTAATTTTCTATGAAATGTGCTCTAAGAACGGCGTTTATAGCACTCTGCGTTTCAGTCTTAGGATCTCTTCCTAAAGCCCTTATCCAAGCTGCATACCTATTAAAAGTTCATTGAAAAAAAACATGATATATAACTATATAGTTTTTGGTTTTGGGTGCCCCAAAAGATGACACTTAGCCGACAATTTGGCTCAGATTGGGACGTATTGCTATCCTTTTACATAAAAAAATAATACCCTTTTTCCTACTGTTGCAAGAACCCGATTACAATTAGGTAGATATCAACTAAAAGCATATACTTAATGGTTATGAAGCTTATCTTAACACAAAAAGACTAAACCACTAATTGAAAAGCAGCAATCAAATATAAATAGACCACACAATTAAAATTCAAATTAAAAACTATAACTAAAAAAGACAGATACTCCAAAAGCGCAAAAAATCAGGATAAAACAAAACGAATAACCGTAATAACCTTAAAATCACACTAAAATTGCAAAAACTAGTACTGTAAAATCATGAGAATATATCAATAATGAGTATGCATCGGAGTATCGCAAATGTTAAAAGTACAGTATTTTCATGAAAATTTAGCTATGTTTTTAGCAGCATTAGAGGACCATTTCTACCACGCGCACCCAACCATATTGGCGTTCCACAGGTCACTGTCTTTTCCTCACACCTCTGGTATAAATGATTTGACATAACTAAAGTAACAATAATTTTTATTAATGTAGAGTAGGCTTGTGTCAAAACTAAAAAAATTCTAAAACTAAACAGTAAAAAGTGTTTCGTGAATTGTAAATAAAATAATTATTATATGAAAGTGTAAAAGAAAATGTAATTTATCTCCCTATTTTTTTTCTGTAATATCTTCAATTATTGTGTTTTATTTCTATAAATAAACCAACTGGTGTGGTGAAACATTGTGATATATGATTTTATTTATGTGTCCTATGCGTACACTTTAATATATAAAACACCTGGAAAATTCTTTAAATAATTGTGATCGTAGGAAAAATTGTGTACATAATTCGTTGGAAAGTGTATTTTATACATTTGCCAAATATATTATCCATACTCAGATTCATCAGACTATTTTTTAATTAATTTCACTATACCTCATACTACTAGAACTATTTTTATCACTGGAAAAAAGGGGCCAAGTTTTCGTATGTTCTGACACATTTTTGGCTTCAGTCCATCGCCCCCCTCTAAATATATACATTTTGCTTAGAATTGCTAACCCTACAATTCTCTATCCGTGTCTGCTGACTGGGAAAATAAATACCGAAAATCGTCACTGTCTTCTGGATTATACAGTTAGTAGATGATAGTGATGACTTCACACCAAATACACTTTTATCAATTGGGGATGTGTAGGTAACCGTCTGAGAAATTAACATTTTAAAATTTTGTGTTTCGAAACTTGGTCAATAATTTTATTTTATTTCTAACATCATGATCTTGTACTTGTTTCATTAGGTTATTTTTATTTTTATAAGTATTTAACAATACTTTTTGGATGTACTGTCTAATGTCCAAAACTTTGCTCACTTGGAACGGCGACATCCGAATTGCATCCTAACAAATTAACTTTTACGTGACCAAGAAAAGATAGCATCTGAATTGCATCTAGGGTAGTATTCTCGAGTCACGAATATAGATTCGCATGCGAGATTTATGATTTGTCTCACTTGGTTTTCGTTCAACAAAGTGAGACACATTGTAAAACACGTATGCGAATGTCGGTATTCGTGATTCGAGAATACTACCCCTGGCCTCGAAAAAAGGTATTTACAGATTATTAATTCCATTTTAGGTAAATTCCGCATCAACTTTGCCACTCTGTGCTAAAATTCTTGAAAAACTGTTTAAGAATTTTGTTTGTTTTTTAAACCTTATTTGGCTACAAATCAATTTCTGATCATATTAAAAAAATATTTAAGAGTGTATGTTTAAAAAATGTATAAGAAGGGCCGAGATATATTGTCAACAAAACACAAGTTGTTAAGAAGTTAAATTTATTTCATGTACTTATTGTAAAAATGCAAATACAAATATTGTTTATACATGGTGTTTCAGATTTAAACGGACACAGCTTAATGGGAGGTAGAATACACTTAGCTGAGTTCAAAATACTCCCATACTTAGCCTTTAATCTCACTCGTTTCTGATACATAGGATGTTTTATGATTTTTGCCAAAACTAAAGTCGGCCATTTTGTTTGAACGGCTAGAGATATTTTAATAAAGTTTTGTACAAAAGTTACACTCTTTTAGGTTAATCAAAGCTATAATTTATTTTTTAAAAATTCCAGGACCGGACTCTCTTTTTTTATATTGTCCTTCTTAGCTAGAATATCACCTGTACCCACGGTAAACTCACACCGGTATGCTACACAGCCTGTTCATATTAGTTGCTTTTTACAGGTTGTTATAATTTTAGCAAAAATACTAAAGGAAGCCAAATTAAATATTTTTCATTTCCTAAAAGCGACATTGCTAAAGTATGGGTTGTAGCGTGTAAACGAAATGATAAGATAAATTTAAAAAGTGGTAAGTAAATCGTTGTTGTTATGTCCATCGCGCTTTAAAATATTTTTTTTTTTTATGAAAATGAAATGGTTTTCCTTGTTTATCAAAATGTACATTATCCATTTAAAATTCCTCTAAAGCAAAAGTTATTGAACTCAACCCTGAAAAATGCTCGCAATTTAAAGCAGGATGCACGTCCCACACTAAACCTTCCTGGTAAAAAACTAGCCGTTACACCTAGTGAAAGATCAGAGCGACTAAATAAGAGGAAACGTAGGGCAGAAAATAAAGACATTGTGGACTATATTTTGAGCCAGCCATCATTTTCAAAATGCCAGGCTTTAGAAGAACCTACTCATGTTCCAAATACTGTTGATGTAGCGATGGAGTTAACAAAAGAACCTGATTGGTTGGAAGAGCCGGATGATGAAGAAATCCATATAAAATATATTTTTACTGACCCTCCCGAACAAGATGTGTACAAGTTTGAAAACTCCAACGAGGCTCTACCGTTATTTGATAAACTTCTTGTAAAAGAAAAAGTAAATGATGATAAATATGCTAGTTTATACAGCGGGATATGTTGCATATAGATTTAAACATAAGTATAATTTGGGTATCCCTAAAAAAAATTAGATACTACGAAACTACCAGATTGGTTGGAATATATTTTGTTGTACCCAAACGAGGAACTCTTGGAAGCAACAAAAGTACTTGATATAGAATTTTATAAGATGCATGGAAACTATTTGTCTGAAGAAAATAAAATATTTACAAAAGTAGCAAATAATACAATTGCAAAACTTAACAATAAATCTTCTGTGCCTTATGAAGTTCTTCTTTGCTTAAGCCGAACAAGATTATTCGATTACGCGACCTAATCAGAAAAATTCGTTTTGAAAATTGTGAAAGGTCCCTAGCAAAAAAAATGTCAAAGTTAACTAATTTAAAAAAGTTACATTTCTATTCACCAAGTTTGTTAATTTTATTTTTTGGGGTAAGATATTATTGTCTTAGTAAAATGGAGCTTTTAATGAAAATAAACTTAATTATTTAAAAATAATGTGTCAATTAAGAACATATGTATTAAGCATTTTAAAATATAAAAATTTATAAACTTATGAAATATAAATGCTTTATTTTCAAACTTATTACATAAATAATGTATTTCCATTAAAATATATTTCATATTTTTAACAATAAACTTAAATTATATAAAAATAACCTGTTTTAGTTAAAAAAAAAATGGATTAGGTACTTTGGTACTTTAAGTATGTTAAACTTATTATAAAGAAATCATGTAGGAATTTCCATTGCAATATTATTCACAGTGCTAACAATCGTAAAAATATTTATTAATTTATACAACAAAAGTACTTTAGATAGGCCAAAATAATAATTATTGTCATTTATCGTGGCTTAAATCGTTGAGATAAATGCGAATTATTCATGCGAGGTGCGAATATGACGTCACATTGTGCGAGAGACACAGAGCTACATGCGCGTCGGCATACCGGTGTAAGTTTACTGTGACCTGTACCTATATCGGATTTTAATGAATGTTACTTTAAATATTATGTGGATCAATAAATCAGATAGTGTAATAATGTTTAATGGCACCATCTTTATTTTCTTACAGTAAATTTTTATAATGGCGACTACAATATTATAAATCAGTATTTACAAAATTGAAATCAAATATTTTACTCTGTATTTTTAAAACTTTACACAAATTAGGTACCATCTTCATTTATTTTTAACTACTGCAATTAATTGGATTAAACGACTTACCTGAAGGAAGTTCCTTGTTAGTGGAAATAAAGATAACCATGTAGTATAACTATGTTACGCCGCTGACCCATATGTTCAGATTTAAAATTTTACGTTACTCTCTATCGCTGCCTGCCTACATTACTCATTACCTGTTGTGGAGCCTAGGAGTTTAAGGTTAAAAATATTATAAATATGGTGGAGGTGGGACTTTATTTCAACTAACAAGGATGCTCGCATAATTAGGATCGAACTTTCTTTAGGTAAGTCGTTTGATCCATTAATTATGCTTCACATCCTTGTTAGTGGAAACAAAGATAACCATGTAGTTGTTTAGAGGATGTTCTATTCAAAATAAAACTAGATTTTTGCTTCCTACGTAAATGTATACAATAGAATATGAAAAAAAATATTACTATAAATTTCCCACAAAATTACCAATAATAATTAATAATACTAATGAATTAATCATTAAACAACGTAACAAAAAATAATATTGAATTTTAATAATCCAGTTTTATAGTATTTTAATACTTTTGCGAACGTTGGTTTTACGCCTCAATTGTAAAACTTGTTAAACACTACTGATTTCTTTGTCCTACATATTTTCTAATGTTTTCGATGCAGATTATGAGGACGGTCGAGGTACATACGTATGTGTACCAAGTGCTTGGGCTACCTACCCAATAGTTTGAGGAGATACTGGATGGACTGAAGCGTTAGTGGTTAGAATAAAAGGTCCTGAAGACCTGTGAGACTTTGTTTTTTTTTTCTTTTTTTCCCATAAAATAAAAATTGTTTTTGCCGAGCATAAATTGAGGTAATTCGTGTGGGAATGAAAATACTAATAAAGGCTGGGCTCGTTGTGAAGTCGAAGTTTTAGCATTTCGTCAATGAAAATTTGTATATTGTTAGCTTCCACCTTGAAATTTTCAACTTTAGTTTTTGAGAAAGTCTATACCCGTTGGCCTGCAAGCATAACAAGTTCGGCTCTTAGCTGTTTTAAGTTTTTCAAGTGAAAGAAACTACTGAAGTATTTTAGAACTGTGTTTTTATCTCAAGTTTGAATACATTTTAGCAAAATAGGATGACCCTTTTAGAAATGTCCTAATATACATTTTCTTTTATTATTCAGAATTTCTATAATGAAAGTTAGGGACTATTTATAATGAGAGCTAGGGCAGAACTCTGGTTATAAAGAGTTCTAAATGAAGGTATGCTGCAGTGAATAACTAGGTTTAATGTTGACATGTACCGTAAAAAGCATTTATTTATTTATTTATTCTTTTTTTTTGTAACATTTTGGTACAATCACTATGCCTTCTGCTTGGTCTTTCTAATTTTAGTACTTATACAAGAAATGCATCAGCTACGTAACAATCAAGTTCTCGCACACTTTAGATAAAAACACTTTTTTTATGATGAGTCATAGATATTGTAAAGAATCAACCGTTGTATTACAATGTTTAAGACATTCATCACTAGATTTAGGTGTAATTAGGAAATCATTAAGGTTATTTACAAAAGCCTTAGTTGATGCACTACCGGTTTTAAAGTGTTTGCAAAAACATATGGAGCAAATTCGTAAGTTATTTTATTCTTTTTTTTTTTTAATACTTTTCTTATTTTTTATGTATTGAGATGAGATAAGAGGCATCCTTTAATTTAATTTTTGACAAAATTGTCCTGTAACAAAATATTCTGGGCAGACCTGACATCTTCCAGTTTGAAATGCGAGAATCTATATATTTGTTAAAGCTGAATCTAGATGAATCATTTCATTTGGGTCTTCAAAAATATGAGAACCAAACTAATTTTCTTTAGCAAGCAAACACCTGTTGTATTCTTTAGTACTTTTTTTTTTGAAGTGTGTAGGTTAGTTTTTTCTCTAACAGAAAACATCCTTTGGTGAAAGCTCTTTTACATTTTAAAAATTAATTTAAAACCTTTAACATATATTATGACCTTCCTATCATTAGTTAAGTTAGCCCACAATTTTTACAAATTTATTTAGTCTACCAGAAATCTCACTTACCTTCATTTCCTTCTCTAATAACTTCTTCTACCCTCTCTGTTTTTCTGAATACTTGTTGGCTCGTCCTTTGAGTTTAGAAGCTATTTAAAAGTAGGCGCCTGAAGTTTAAAAACTAATTGAAATTATTGTTTACTTTTAGTTGATGCCTTTAAATTAAATGTATGCTAGTTTTTTCAAATGCTTTGTCTGACTTCTATCTCTACAAGATTCTTTTTAAAATAAAAACCCATCGATATCTGCTTTTTCTATCACATGTTTCACATTTGTGTTTAAAGACGGATATATAAGGTGCCTACGATGCATATATTCTATGGTAGATGTCTGATAATACTTCTGTTACATTTGCATTTGTTTTTATGCGTCTATTTCTGTTCCCACTAAGCCTAGCTTACAGAGGTTCAGCTAAACTTCCCATCACCTTTCAAGTTGGTCTTGCAGCATATATAAATAGCGATCGGTTTTATTTGATGACGTAACTAGTCACTAAACTTTTTGGTTCGGAGTTTAAGGTGGGGGAACCAAGTGAAAGTATTCCAGATATTGATTTCGCAAAGAAACTTTGATATTTTTCCATTCTCTAAACCATCTTGCAAATATTTTCCTAACTTTTTACCATTTCTTCGTTGATTGGTTTTCCGAGAGATATGTTGTTATTAGGATCCGCTTGCAGAATATCCTGATACTGAATTTGATCCTTACTATTTGAACGTCTGTTCTGTTGAAGATGACGAGTTTAATGTATATACCTCTTAGATTCTGATTCTAATTCAACTTAAATCTATATTTAATCAATGGCTAATTCATGTGCACATAAAGGGGCATTTTTTTTAAGGTGCAGTATTTACCCATCCAGTGATTTAATCAATGAGCTTTGCGTAGCTTTTTTGCGTCCTTGCATTTTATAAGCATAAGACCAGAGTTACCAGACATTTATTTGTCTATAATGCAGAATTTACATAAAACATACATTCTTCTTTCAAAGTATTTTGAAGTTTTCACTTTAAGTAGCATTTTTCATTTTGCGGTTAGCCGGGCTAGCATCATCATAAGATCAGATTTAACACATAAAGCAGCCTCTTTTGTAAATTTATTTGTTTAAAATGCAGAATTTTCATACGAAATATTATCTTTTGTGGCTAAAGTTTTGCGAAATTTACACATTAAGTAGAATTATTCGCGGTGCGGTTAGCTGGGCTAAGTAAAAGATCAGAGTTAATACATAAAGTAGCCTTCCCTGTACATTTATTTTGCAATAATATGCAGAATTTATACATTAAAATTTACACATGAAATAGAATTTTTTGCGGGGCAGTTAGCCGAGTTTGCAGTTTATAAGTATAAGATCAGAGTTAACACATAAAATAGCCTTCTCTGTATATTTATTTGGCTTAAATGCAGAATTTATACATAAAATAGTATCTTCTCGACCAAAGTTTTAGAAACTTTACAGATTAAGAGGAATTTTTCGCGTTGCAATTAGTAGCAAAGTTTTCAATTTATAAGTATAAGATCAGAGTTTATACATGAAGTAGCCTTCTCTGTAGATTTATTTGGCTTAAATGCAGAACTTACATATAAAATAGTATCTTCACATCCAAAGTTTTACAACTTTCACACATTAAGTAGCATTTTTCGAGTTGTAGTTAGCCGAGTTTGCAGTTTATAAGTATGAGATCAGAGTTAACACATAAAGTAGCCTTCTCTGTACATTTATTTGGCTTAAATAAGTTACACATAAAATAGTATCTTCTCTACCAAAGTTTTACAAAATTTACACATTTAGTAGCATTTTTTGCGTTGCAGTTAGCTGGGCTCTCATAATATAAGTATTAGAGTTAACACAAAATGTAGCCTTCTCTGTACAGTTATTTGTTATTTGCAGAATTTACACATAAAGTAGTATCTTCCGCCACAAAGGTTTTGTATATTTATTTGTCGTCTAAATGCAGAAATTTACATATAAAGTAGTATCTTCTGCAAGCTAAAAATCAGTTAAATAAAAAGAAAAACATTTTCCTACCTGTGCTCCGAATTCCTTTATTTTTTTTTCAATTAATCGTATTTCTGATATGATTTGCGTTTTCGATAGTTTTTGCCCATGTTTTTATAATCGCTGAAATGTTTGAACGATGTAAATCACGCGACACAACAAATGGTAATGAGTAATGTAGGCAGGCAGCGATAGAGAGTAACGTAAAATTTT
>OV651813.1:51628515-51663515 GCA_927349885.1 Psylliodes chrysocephalus | reverse complement strand
TAAAAATTCTACCTGCTCATCTGGGATGCAATTCGGCGGTTCCCTTTGAAACAGGCTTTCTATGGAATACGTTTTCTCTTTACCATAAATAATTTTTAGGTCCATTTTTGCATTATGTTCACAGAATCTAAGTCATTTATGCATTTCCATCCAATTATTCCTGACTGAATTAATGAACAATGTATTGTTTTTAAATGGTAAATATCTAAAACACTTCTTAGGAACTTAGGACGATAAAGAAGTACTCCAATTTTTTGCATTTTTCACATGTGTGATCCATTTCAGGTGGTTTATCCATACTTACACCAAAATATACTATGGTCTGTTTCCTCAATTTTTTTAGTCCGGTCTATGATTGAAGACCATTTTTGGTTCACGCATTTCTTCTTAAACACTTTGGTTCAGTGTATTTAAATTTTTCCCGGTTTAGAGAATAGCGGTGTCATCAGCAAATCCAATAACAGAGCTACTTGTGTCTAACTTTAATAAAGTGATTAAATAATATATTGTGAATAAAAGTTGCCCCAGCACAGTTACTGTCTCGGAATCACTGGTAACACCATCCATACTTACTCTCTGAGTGCGATCAGTGAGGTAGCTTTCTATCAGTTCTAAAACATTACCTCTTACCTCTGACAAAAACACACGACCCCAAGGCGCTATAAATAGCTCATTTAGCTTAGTACACAAATCGACGAAAAATTAATGAAAGATCAACAAAAATAACGGTAAAAACAAAAGGCACGGTAAAGAAAACGCACAGTAAACAAATAGTTAATGTTTAAATAGGTACAGTTTATTTTTTGAAAATTTGTAGAATGTTGCTTACTTCGACATGCGACGACCATATAATGCATCAGGGAAGGGGTTCATAGATATATCCACATCACCGAATATTGCTTGTAACAGAAAAGTCGAGACCGTAAAAGGGCCAAATAAGGTAGAGATAGACTTAAGGGATTAGAGCAAGACCATACTGGTCGAAAGTGACTGGCATAACATAAACATTTACCTGTTTTCTAAAGCAATTACGCACTACGGCCGCTCAGTTGCTCAATTTTTTGGCCTTTTCATTCGGGACTCAAGTTTTCTACACTTATTAAGTAAGTTACTATTACTGGCCTAGTGATGCAATGTGTCATTTGTCCGAATTAAACATGATCATTTAATCAGTGCTCATACACGCCGGGCAATATGAAATACATTATTTTTTAATTTTATTTTCGAAATCTATAACTTTATAATTTAGTATGTCCGCAATATTTTATAACAAATGCTTTTAATCTTAGACATTGAACTTTATTTTTTATGTAAACTCAAAGTCAATGTCACCTTCCTCATTGAGCGCACTAAAAATAGGGTTTAATTAATTTTTGGCAGCTAATGACTGTAAAATGTGTTCTAGAATTTATTTTAGTAGTTTTTCTATATGTTTCCATGGCTATTAAAGAAAACTGTAACATTTTTACTCCTCCAGTATACAAGGTGGTCTCTTAAACTAGGGTTTTAAAAATAGAATATTATTTAAATTGGAATTGTATATTTTTAACATTTAATGGTTATTTTAAATTTAAAAATATTGTAAATGATTGCCCAGAAATTTGCAAAAAAAATTTTCGATTAATGTTAGGTGATATATTTAACTAATTAATTCCCTAGTTCAATTAAAAACAGGGTATTTTATAAGGAATGATAAATATTTTAACCATCAATTCAGAATATCAAAATATTAACCCTTAACTACATCGCGTATCGTATATGATACATCGCATTTATAATACTGCTACTGACATCTATTGGCTTGTGTAAGAATTTCATTGTATTGTACGGCTGAGACAACATGCATAAGAAGATAATATAAAAAAATTTCTACGCCCATGTCAGTAAACGTTAAAATCGCACTATCAACATTCCTTGTAAATGACATTTAACAATAACATGCACGTAATGAGTTTTCATAACATACACGTGCGTTTTGATAAGAAAACTGAAATTTCTTGGTTTAATCAAATTGCAATCAAATTTTTTTGTCTACGTACGACTTTATTTGTTCTATCTGCATAAATTTAGTCATTTAAAAAACAAAAACTTTAAGCATTAGCGAGATACCTTTTGGATTAAAAGAGTGAAGTCCCTTAATGTCGGCAACATAAACAATTTTTCTAATAATATGTCGCGTTTTCTTAGCATGCTATGGAAGTAAACGTCATGCTATTTATATTGTCAATTTTTGTAACAAAATATGATTGTATCAGAACATTTTCTCAACTGTACCTACGAATATGTTTGTTAGCAGTGAAAGTGATGAAATTATGAGCACTCCACCGGAGATTTTAAAAAAAGCTTAAGCTGCCACACAATTTGTTATCGCTAAAATCTAAAGAAAGGTACGAAATTACCTATCGAAAATTTATGGATTGGCAACACAAGCATAACGTTAAATCCTTTTTGAGAATTTTTTAAGTGGGCGTAAAAAAAGTATAGTACGTTACACGAGTTGTAAGCCCATTACGCACTCGTGAAATTTACGCACTAGCCGCTGCGCGGCTTCATGCGTAAACTTTTTCACTTCGTGTATTATGGGTTACTTACAACTCTTGTTACGTAATATACTATTACCGTTTGTTATCAAGAAAATTCTAAAAATTCCTTATTTACGATACCGCATTTGAAACATCATACAATGCAGTCGTGTAACAATTAATGGATATATTTACAATAAAAAATC
The DNA here is from genome assembly GCA_927349885.1 of Psylliodes chrysocephalus. Taxonomy (NCBI): domain Eukaryota; kingdom Metazoa; phylum Arthropoda; class Insecta; order Coleoptera; family Chrysomelidae; genus Psylliodes; species Psylliodes chrysocephalus. The sequence continues at coordinate 51,660,787 of OV651813.1, read as the reverse complement.
TATATTAGAAAATTTTCTTGTCTTTAGATGGATCGCTATATAAATTTCGTAGACGGCAAAGGAGGGAAAAAAGCCTAAGGTGAGGAGGATGTGTGTCGTTTATTAGATATGCCTTACGGGAGTGAAGATGATTTGTCACAATTCATGAACAATTCAGATGATGAAATGATTAAAATTTCAGATGAAGTTTTATTTGAAAAACTTGATGAAGTCCAAAATCGAATAGAAGATTACACTTCAGAGGTTCCGGCTGATTTGGCTAACACTTCAAAAGTTTCAAATTGTTTTCCTAGCACTTCGAAAGTTCCAGCTGACATTCCTAGCACGTCAAAAAATCTAGCTGATTTCCCTAGCACTTCTAAGTCCTCAGATGTGATTTCTGACGTTGCTGCATCAAAAATGTCTGTAAAACAAAAATCAAATGTTCCTCCAAAATCAATTCCCGTCAAAACCAACAATAAATAGAAAGAAAGCATTAGAGGGGCAAATTCGTTGGAGAAAAGGGTCTTTGATAATTTTAGACGATCATAAAAAATTTAAAGGAAATTCAAGTATTCCGAATGATTTTTTAGTCACAGTATCTATATAATTTTTTCAAATACTTTTTTGATGATGATTTAATGAACCTAATAGTACAACAGTCTATATTATATTCAGTACAAAAAGACCCTAATAAATCATCAACACTTTCCCTAATTTCTCTGCAAAAATATAAGAATTCTTATATTTTCATCTGTGGTACGTGTTTCGTGCATTAGAGATCTCTGGCACCAGATCTTGGGTAACGATATGGTGAAAGCAACTATGGGAATCAACAAGTTTGAAGCTATTCGTTATGTTCTTCATTTCAACGATAACACTAACAATTGCGTCCTATCATAGACCATGTGAATAATAAATTTTCTAGTGTACCCATGGGTGAGAGTCTTTCAGTTGATGAACAAATTTGTGCAACTAAAATAAAACATTCGTTACGACAATACAATCTTTGAAAACCCAAAAAATGGGGCTACAAATTATTTGTTTTATGTGATAATGATGGTTTGACTTACAAGTTTGAAATCTACTCAGGACAAGAAAACGTAATTATTGATGGAGAGACAGATATAGGAGCAAACCCTAATATTGTTATTTCTTTGATTAGAGGTATCCCAGAAAATTGTCGATATACCGTATATTTTGACAATTATTATACCTCTCTACCCCTCATGACTAAGCTGAAGAACAGGGATATTTTGGCATTGGGGACAATATGAAAAGATCGCCGTTACTGATGACAAAAATATGAAAGAAAGTACAAGGGGGACTGTAGAAGAATTTGTAACAGAATATGATGGTTGTACAATTTCTCTTGTTCATTGGAACGATAACATTCTTGTGTGTTTGGCATCCAATTTAAGTGGTTTGGAACCCATTGACACAATACGCAGATATGTCCGAAATGAAAATGAAAAACAATATGTGAACATTCCCTGTCCAAAAATTATCAAAATCTACAACAGACACATGGGTGGTGTAGATTTGATGAATCCTCACATTGGGCGACACAAAATAACTATGAAAAGTAAAAAATGGTTTTTCGCTTATTTCACCATTTGCTTGATTTGTGCGTTGTCAATGCTTAGGTTCTTTTTAACAAAATAAACAGCATAAACGGCAAAACAACAATGTCTCAGAAACAATTTCGAATAGATTTAGCATATTCCCTGTGTAAAATTGGAAGAAGAGACGCTCCCAGACGTGGTCGACCTGCCAGCGCTCAAATTAGAAGAAGATCCGCTGCCCCTAGACCAACAACAGTTATATGATAGCTGTAAAGCATTGACCAATGTCTTTTGCAGAAAATGTAGACTGAATTTTTGTATAATCAAAAAGAGAAACTGTTTTTTTGAGTTCCATCGTAAAAATTAAGAAATTATTTCGCAGTGTTATTTGAAACATAAATAAATTTTGAAAAGTACTTTGTTGAGTTTTTAGTCCCATATTTATTTTCCCTCGAAGCATTATGTATTATATCTGATAACATTTTTTTTTATTTTAATTTTTACAAAAATGTAATCAGAATTTTTTAAACAATTTTATTTGTTTAAAAGTAGGGTCAGATCAGCTACCCTGAATTTTTAAATTTTTTTTTGCGATTTTCTAAAATTCATGCAGTTAAGGGTTAATATTTTGTTAAATATTAATTACTTCTGAGATACAGTGTGCTGAAGTGAAAATTTATTTTTCGTTTTTAGCGTTATATTTATAATTTTACTCATTGACTTGAAATTTGGTATGTTTATATTTTTGGGCTAGTAAATAATAAGCAGGTTATTAATTTTAAAATTAGGCTCCACTTACACTCTAATGAATGAAAAATACTTTTAATTTTAGTAATTCTTGATATTGCTAAAAGTCCTAATGGTGCACTCTGTAAATTTAAACAAAAAATGTATGATTCATTATTTGACAGCTTCACATTTTTATTTTTATTTTCAAGACTACTTTTTTGACATATTGTATAGTAAATTAAATTGATATTGTTGCTAGAAAATTTTAAATGCAAATTTTTTGAAAGGGTTGAATTTCTATTAAAACAGGTATGTATACGTGTTTTGTTCAAATTTTCAGGGTATACCGTAAAGACTTTAAGAGAAATTTGATAAAATAAATAGTTTTCCTTATTCAGTAGAGTGTAGTAGGTAACGCACTCTCTGTCTAATCTCAAAATTAATAACATGCTTATGATGTAGCCCAAAAAATATACCCATACAAAAAAAGTCAATAAGTTAAACAATAACGAAAATATTGCAAAAAAAATTAAATTTAACATCCTATATCTCGGAAGTAGACAACATTTGGCCCAGTGCTATTTATCAAAATATTAATATTTTGAGATCCTTATTCTATTGTTGAAATATTTACCAGTCCTTATGAAACACTTTGTATATTTATCCTATAAACTTTGGCAAAACATTTGTTGCTTATGAGATTAGATAAACTATTCGATATGTAATCATTATAATTAATTTAAAGTAGAATATGTTATTAAAAATATCTTTGTGAAAAAAAAAATTATAAGATTAAAAACAAATTAATTACAATATGTTTCTTATCAGTACGATCATTTGTCAGCAATTAATGAGGATTAGATTAGCTAAAACAAATATGAGTTAAAAATTTTGCCGATAGATATGATAGTTATTGAAAAAATAAAATAAAAATAACATAATTTAAATCCCCGAAAATAATATATTTAAGGCATATTATTATTTTTTTAGATTATTTAATATAAAAATCAGATGTGTCCAATACATGACTTTCCTATCTAGTTATTAGAGGCCTTTTCCGGTTATTTTGTGCAACCTACTGTAGCATCTCTATAAATGTTTAGAGTATAAACTAAATATATACATTTTCCACATACATCTAACTCGAAACATTTTTCTATAGATATTCATTGAAAACGAAAATACTGAAAAATTCAAATTTAGTACTTTTCCTCCAATTTTTAAGTATAGGAATCATGATTTTTTTCGACCTCGAGTTTTCGACGGATTTTTACGTTTTGAGGTCCCCTGAATCCGTTTTGACTATTTTCTCTAGTCTTCATAGTCGGAACACTAACAAACCGAAGAATAGGGGAGGTGAGAGGAAGGCTGTTTACATCACATAGGCGTATCATAAATTTATTTTAATATGATGGGAGTAATATTGAGATTTATTATTATTCATAGGGCTTGTTTTGTCGGTACACTAACAAACAGAAGGATAGGCGAGGTGAGAGGAAGGCTGCTTACATCACATAGGCGTATCATAAATTTATTTTAATGTGATAGGAATATCATTGAGATGTATTATTAAAATATTTTTAAATTTGGGTATTTTCATTATTATAAAATGTATAGGCTTATATTTGTTGGTTTAAAATAAACAAAAATAACCTTTTAAGTCTTTATTTAAATATAATACAAATTTGTCTACAATATACACTTTAAATGCTGTAAATGGATCAAAGATATACTACTATTTTATGTACGAAGATATTTAACAGATCAATATAACGTGACGTGAGGTATTGTGGTGCGAAGAATTTTTTACAAATGGCCGACAATTGTGAAATTGTCTTTGAATGTTTAAAGATATCGCAAAACTCTGAAAATTTATGAATTTTACCACAAAAATCTCGCGGTTGATTTAAAGTTTTTTAGTAGAAACAGTAGTGTGACCTAAATAAATTTGTTATCTGGTGTAAAAATAATGCTCTTTCTATAAATGCTTGTAAGTGTATAACCATGCATTTTACATGATCTTATAATACTACTGTTAATTATTAACAGCATCTACCTAGGTACTTATTGATCTAGACATTATTTTTGATACCACAATATCTTTTAACAATTACATAAATTTCATAGTATGCAAGGCTCTCAGAATGCTTGGTTTCATCAAGAGACGTGAAAACTACAAAAGCAATCATGACACTTTACCATGGCCTGTTCTTGAAACACCGAATTCATAGCCATAACACATTTTATTTAACAAGAATATTGCTCTATGGGATGCAGAGCCTGGAATGGAGAAGAAATCAAATTTAAAAGAAAACAGGCTTTACTCCTAGTTCTGGCTAAATTAATAGGTGGTTCTTGAAAGAGTTGAACTATTGGTTCCTGAACGACGGACTCAGCACACATCACTTTTGAATTTAAAAAGATACAGAACCAGTTACGGCCAAAGTGCGTTTAATTTTAATATTTTAGCGCTAAATAGAGACTTGCAACTCCTAAACGTCTAAGTTTTACTCGTGGTGTTGTGAGTTTTATTTTTTTTTAATATTACATATATTCTTTTGATGCACTACAGTTGTTTGTGTAAGGTTAGATATACTTTACTATTTAGAAATTATTTTCTCTAAGCGCTATGTAAATAAATAATTACCTTTTTTCTGAGGATGGGCTAGGTTGAGGATCTAATAAATTATCATTATCATTATCATTCTTCTTTCTATCTCTAGAAGTAGGTTCAGCTCCCTTTTTCAAACATACTCTGCCATCGGAAGAAAAAATAAATTAGGTTTTTCTAAAATGTGTAGAGCAAATTATACTATTAATCCCAACCTCTGGTGATATTCCTATGGCCTCTAACTAATAGTTTTTTTATTTCAGGATTATCAGGAAATCTAAACATAAAAAATTTGAATACATATACAGTATAAACTTTATAAATATATGGTCAAAGGTCGCTGTAGTACCTAATTCAAAGACTAGGTGGAATAAAAGCCAGGCGGGCTAATACAGCGACTTTTGATTTTGCTTAGTATAGTATAGTATATAAGTATAGATGGCGATACCATTTTCGCTCGTTGAATATATACTCATGCTCAACCCGCCGTAATTGAGTTTGATCGAAATTGTTATTGCAATCAGACTCCATTAGAGACTGGAGTCGTCGAGAATTTCTATTTCTTGCTGAAGACTCCTAATAATGACGAGACCGGTCCAATAATGACTTTCTTCAAAATCAAAGGTAGAGTGTTGAAAATATTTTCTATCTCTGCTTTTTTCTTTTGACGTAATTCAATACCTGGTGTGGTATTAGCCAAAGGAGTAGTTGTTGTCGAAAGAGAAACGGTCGCACATATATTGTTGTGAGTATGGCATTAAGTATTATTTGATGTATTTTACATCTCTTAGTCACATTTGAGTTTGGAATTATTTCCTTTTCCCCCCCCTTTTTATTAAAAATATTGAAATATAATTGAAAGAAGAAAAAAAAAGAAAATTTTCTAACTTAACCTCAAATGTCATTTGTCTTATTGTCAGATAGTACTTAATACACGTCTATATTTGAGATTAAACCTTAGAGCAGGATTAAATATATATTAAAATGGGTTATTCTTGTGTATAATCGATAAATAAGAGCACTTCTGTTTTTATTTCATCTATAAATAATTTGTTAATTTAAATAAAGCAATATAAAGTCAATTTAATTACGAGTAATAAAGCAACAAAAATAAAAGAATATATGGCCCTGTGGTCAGCGTTCTGGCTTTCTAAATGGGACACTGGAGTTCGATTCTCGGATGGGAAAAATAAAATTAACTTTTTTCTTCTCTTTTTTTTGTTAGTTTATTTTATTTTAAAAATCATTAAAAGTCATAAATCATTTTAAAATTAGTTAATTTGTCCTAATAACCTAAAATATTTTTTTTTATTTGTAAATTTTCGTAAGTGGGTCGTAGAAAAAATATTCTGTACAACTCGAGTGGATTGTCCAAATCGCACTCATACAAATTTCGTCTTCGTGCGATATGGCCATCAACCACTCTTGTTGCACAAACTACTATTAGCATCTATTCTCTAGATTGTACCCCATCCTCAACAATATGTCATGTTCACATGTGAGATATGCTGTTTTATAAATTATATTGTAATAGTTAGTCGCTATACAAGTTATTCTAAATAATCAGTTCGGTAAAAAAGCCAAAAGTTTTTAAATTAAGTCTAATTGAAAATTATAATTTGAAATGTATACGTCATCGGGAATAGACCAATCATCTTGTGTCGAAGTTTTTTTTGTTATACAAAACCAAGCCAACGAACAAACTGACACACAGAATGTCGAAGTAAACGCACATCTTAGTTACACTTAAAATTGACACCACCTAACCTAACATTCGTTGTTGTTGTTTTTCAATTTATTTCTTTCGTCTTTGCCAATTGGTTTAAATTTATTATTAATATGAGTTTGTTAGCTGGATTTATAAAAGCTGATTCAAGTGTTTTACTCATTATAAATCAAGATATGACTACTGCATTTTTACTTTCCTATCTGTATACAGATAAGGAAAGTATAGGAATCATAATTTTTTTCGACTTCCATTTTTTGACGGATTTTTTTTGACTCTATTTTCAGGATGATGTGTGTGTGTGTGTGTGTGTGTGTGTGTGTGTGTGTGTGTGTGTGTGTGTGTGTGTGTGTGTGTGTGTGTGTGTGTGTGTGTGTGCGTGTGTGTGCGTGTGCGTGTGTGTGTGTGTGTGTGTGTGTATGTGTGTGTTGTGGGTGCGTGTGTGTGTGTGTGTGTATGTGTGTGTTGTGGGTGCGTGTGTGTGTTGTGGGTGCGTGTGTGTGTTGTGGGTGCGTGTGTGTGTGGGTGCGTGTGTGTGTGTGTGCGTGCGTGTGTGTGTGGGTGCGTGCGTGTGTGTGCGTGCGTATGTGTGCAGAGTCGAAACATCTGGAGGAGTACTTTATATGTGGTCATTTTTATATTTTATGGAATATATCTGTTATTTACCTTTTGGAGAAGAAAATTCTTCAAATAAAAGTTACTTACAATATTATGTTCTATACAAAATTTTCCTAAAATGGTCCGTATTCGAGAAATTTGACAAAATGTAAAAAATTATTTTTTTTATAAAAATTGTTTAAATAAAAGTTGGGGGTACTTTGTGGGAGGCCATTTTTATATTTTATGGACTATATCTGTTATTTATGTTTGTAGAAGAAAATTGTTTTAATAAAAGTTACTTCTAATATTATTATCTATAATTTTTGTTTTATGTCAAATTTTCCTGAAATGGTCAGTATTCGAGAAATTTGACAAAATGTGCAAAAGTCTGATTTTTAAGAAAATTGTGAAACTAAAAGTTGTTTGCGATATCGATCTCTATAATTTTTGTTATTACATGATTTTTCTAAAATGGACCGTCATGGAAAAATTGGAGAAAAAGCGATAAATTTTAATTTTTCAGTATTTTCGTTTTCAATGAATATCCATAGAAAAATGTTTCGAGGTAGATGTATGTGAAAAATGTATATATTTAGTTTATCCTCTAAACATTTATAACATTTATAGAGGTGCTGCAATAGGTTGTACAAAATAACCGGAAAAGCCTATAATAACTAGATAGGAAAGTCATGTGTTGGACACATCAGATTTTTGTTAAAATGTTTAATTTTAAACTTCTGTAAATAGGTACCTTTGGTTTGGTAGTTTTAGTCCCAAAAAAATATATGCATATACAGGTACTCATTCCGCTTTAATTTGCTCGAAAAGTTAAAATTTTATAAAAAAATTATATTGGCTGTTTAAAAACTCTTCATCATAATCTCTGAAATGTGATAATTAGGTAAATTAAATTAAAAAACAAATAAAAAAAAGTTTAATAAATTAATATTTACTCTTACAAAATAGGTTCTTGTAAGTTAACAATACCACAAGCAATTATGCAGATATTACTAAGTAAATGTACTTGCTTAAAATTCACACAGGAATGTGGTTTTAACATGTGAGATTCCCTAACTCTTCTTATAACTCTTTCCACATGTATTCTTAGAGATGCTATTTTTTTACTTAATTGTACATCTTCTGGAGAACTTTTTTCATCCTGTGATACACTAAGTGGCCTTACATCCCATGTTTTCAAGTAATGGCTGAATATTTTTATTTTATTTTTATTAAAAAATTGACGAGAAAAATCGCTTGTAGAAAGTTGATGTTCTTCTTTCCAAATTTCTAGGAACACTAATAAATATTCTTGAAGATGAATGTGAGTCATTATCACATTCTGGAACAAAACACTTTTTCGTTGTCATAATATTTATAAAAAGTACAAAATTAAACACTCAAATACTAAATAAATTCTTGATTAAGACGCAATGACAGATGAGACATGCTGCCGTTTTGCCATTTTCTGAACTATTAAGTAACTTTTAAAACAATGAAATTTTAAATGTGGTAAAAGTTTAAACAGAAATAATACTTTCAAAAAACATTTGATATTATACAGTGCTTCTCAAAAGTCCCCTCCTCTCCTCTTTTCTTCTGAACGGTGATACTTAGACTGATGAAATTTGGAGGGTGGAAATGAACTATTGTAAGCTTCTCTACTATTTGTAATAGGTGACGTAATAGGCATCGGTGACGTCACCAGACAACTGGACCCAATAATATTAAACGGGACCTTATGGCAAGTGATACCTCGTTTGAAAGGTATTTAGAATACCTATTCAGTAATACTATTTTTTTTGGATTTACGATGTTTTTGATGGTTAAAATAAATAAACCTAAAAATTTGAGTTTCGCTTTTAATTAATACATATTTAAGAACAAGTTATTATAATAATTGTTCAAAATGTGCTCCATCTACTTCCTGGCAGTAAAACATCCTATTATTAAATTCTTGTCAGACTCGATTAAATGTGTCAGGGAAAATTGCCCTACATTCTTCAACAATTCGCTGTTTTAAAACGTCAATACTCTCAGGAGCTGTGCCGTAAACTTTAGATTTTAGATATCCCCACAGAAAAAAATCTAGAGGTGTTAGGTCCGGTGACCGAGCTGGCCATTCTATTGGACCGCGTCGTCCAATCCATCTACCAGGATATTCTTCATCTAAATAACGTCTTACTGCAAAGTAATAGTGTGCAGGAGCACCATCTTGTTGGAACGTTATTTTCAAGTTACCAAATTCATCTGGATTATCTTCCAAAATACCTGCCCAGACATTTACTTTTAATGGGAACTGTGTATGTTTTTCACGAAACATGTGAGGATTTATGTCACTCCAATACCTCACATTTTGAGTATTAACATTTCCATTAAGGAAAAAAGTACTTTCGTCACTAAAACAAATTGTTCTTACATGGTCTGGCTGTTGGAGAATTTTAGTGGACATATTTTCACAGAATTTCAGCCTTCGGTCAGGGTCGTCATCTGAAAGTTGATGCACCATTTTTAATTTGTATGGGTGAAATTTGTTTTTGGTCAACACCCTGTGTACTGTACTATGACTAACTCCAAAGGTAGAAGAAGTAGGGTTTACTACAATTTCTGCAACTATATCAATTTGTTTATTAATACCAATATTTGGTCGACCCGATCGTTTGGCATCATGAACACTAGCTGTTTGATGAAACTTATGAAAAAGCTTCCTCAAATAAGTCCTCGATATAGGGCGATCGGGGTATCTCTCATTAAAAATGCGTTCCGCCGCATGATAATTATTTTCACTTTCACCAATAATTAAGATTGCTGTTACTTTGTCAGCTAAAGCACGTACCATTTTGTTTATGTAGATACTTAAACAATAATTATTTATTTTAACCATCAAAAATATCGTGAATCCAAAAAAATATGAGAAAATAAAACAACTCCAAATCAATCCCACATATATATATATATATATATATATATATATATATATATATATATATATATATATATATATATATATATATATATATATATGTATGTATGTATGTAATATATATATATAAATTAATCAAGGCGACCGGTTTCGGCTACAATGCCATTTTCAAGCCTATAACAAGTTGAGTGATATTTAACAAAGTTGGTAATATTAGCTAGACATTATACATACCTAAGATCTTAGCAGGTTTCTAAAGGTGAAATACAAATTGTAGATACACTAAATCTACTATATAAAATTTAACTTAACATATGAGGTGCAAGAGGTACAGTTGATATTAAAGAGTAATGTTTAAAGTGGGATTAAATGTTACACTAAGTAAGAATTTTTAAAAAAAATTTATTTTTACTATAATTATTTAAATGTATGTGGGAGAGGAATAGAAGAAATTGAAAAAAAATTTGAAAAATTGAAGAAATGGTAGTCGCCCCAGAGTGGGGTGATCAATTCAAATTGTTTTTGAGGCTTCCACAGATTGGGCTTGTGGATGACCGCGGATTGGTATTGCTCTAAAATTTGTTGTGGAGCTAGTAGAAGACAGATAGAATGGCCAATCTGGCTATTCCTATCGTTGAAGTGGAATCTTAAACTGCAATCGTCATTATGAAGCTCGGGAATTAAAGTGGATTCACCACCAGTAATAATTATAGTGCCATCCAATTTGGCCTTAAATACAAGCCGCCCAACTAAGGGTAGAAAGATGAGAAATAGTTGGAGAAAATAGGAGTGAACCTGCAGACTCCTTTTTGATTTCCACAAAAGCCACATCTGTGAAAGTGGATAACAAATTCTTAGAAGAAACACTTTGTAAAACAAACTGAATCACTTTCGAAATGAAGGCTGAACAATAATGTCGCACCATACATAAAATGGCGGTTACACTAACATGAGCAAAGTGCGCATGTCAGTTTTGAAGTTGAATTATAAATTAACAATACGAAATGGAATATACAATTAAAAATTAAAGTCAGTCAGATTATGAATCTAACCGTTACAAATACATATGATAAAGAATAATATCTTATTTGATAAATAATTAAAGATATAAGTGATGGGGCAGAGTAAAAATGAGTATCTAATTACATACCCAGTTGCTTGTTTCCTGATTCAACTTTATCAGTCATAAGAAAAGAAGAAATGACAGATTGACTGAATAATGATAGGTGACATGTGCGCTGACATTAAATAAATAAATATATAAAAACAAATCGAGAGGTTAAAAGTTTAGATTTAGAAAAATGTAATTTTCAAAAGGTTGTATTTGTTCATTAACACAATTAACACTATTATTGACCATTGCTTTATTAATTTCAGCAAATTCTAGTAAATCCATTCTATGGCCTTTAGTACATTGATGAATAAGAGTGGTGTTCCTTATATCAAAGAATGGATTTACTAGAATTTGCTGAAATTAATAAAGCAATGGTCAATAATAGTGTTAATTGTGTTAATGAACAAATACAACCTTTTGAAAATTACATTTTTCTAAATCTAAACTTTTAACCTCTCGATTTGTTTTTATATATCCATAGGTGTTAGTTCTATTTTAGCCAATCTAACCTCACTTAATCATTTATTTATTTAATGTCAGCGCACATGTCACCTATCATTATTCAGTCAATCTGTCATTTCTTCTTTTCTTATGACTGATAAAGTTGAATCAGGAAACAAGCAACTGGGTATGTAATTAGATACTCATTTTTACTCTGCCCCAACACTTATATCTTTAATTATTTATCAAATAAGATATTATTCTTTATCATATGTATTTGTAACGGTTAGATTCATAATCTGACTGACTTTAATTTTTAATTGTATATTCCATTTCGTATTGTTAATTTATAATTCAACTTCAACACTGACATGCGCACTTTGCCCATGTTAGTGTAACCGCCATTTTATGTATGGTGCGACATTATTGTTCAGCCTTTATTTCGAAAGTGATTCAGTTTGTTTTACAAAGTGTTTCTTCTAAGAATTTGTTATCCACTTTCACAGATGTGGCTTTTGTGGAAATCAAAAAGGAGTCTGCAGGTTCACTCCTATTTTCTCCAACTATTTCTCATCTTTCTACCCTTAGTTGAGCGGCTTGTATTTAAGGCCAAATTGGATGGCACTATAATTATTACAGGTGGTGAATCCACTTTAATTCCCGAGCTTCATAATGACGATTGCAGTTTAAGATTCCACTTCAACGATAGGAATAGCCAGATTGGCCATTCTATCTGTCTTCTACTAGCTCCACAACAAATTTTAGAGCAATACCAATCCGCGGTCATCCACAAGCCCAATCTGTGGAAGCCTCAAAAACAATTTGAATTGATCACCCCACTCTGGGCCGACTACCATTTCTTCAATTTTTCAAAATTTTTTTCAATTTCTTCTATTCCTCTCCCACATACATTTAAATAATTATAGTAAAAAAAAAATTTTTTTAAATTCTTACTTAGTGTAACATTTAATCCCACTTTAAACATTACTCTTTAATATCAACTGTACCTCTTGCACCTCATATGTTAAGTTAAATTTTATATAGTAGATTTAGTGTATCTACAATTTGTATTTCACCTTTAGAAACCAGCTAAGATCTTAGGTATGTATAATGTCTAGCTAATATTACCAACTTTGTTAAATATCACTCAACTTGTTATAGGCTTGAAAATGGCATTGTAGCCGAAACCGGTCGCCTTGATTAATTAATATATATATATATATATATATATATATATATATATATATATATATATATATATATATATATATATATATATATATATATATATATATATATATATATATATATATATATATATATATATATATATATATGAGAGTTTATATTCGTTGCTGACTAGTTAATAATTAAACCAGTAATTTGTGGGTAATGCAGCAAATAAAAGAGTACTTTTTTAAGTTTATTCCAAGCTTTCGGAAATGTTTATTTCGTAGTTATTGTTTGTGTATATTATTTTGTAATTGACTTCAGCTTGTCCATTTTATATCTTTACACTAAACTGAATAATACCACCAAAATGAACAACCTTAATTAAGATGTAAGTAATAAAAAAAATTTTTACCTTACTTTATCATAATATGTGGTATTATTTTATTTTAGTCTCCCTGATGATGGAAATAAACATTTCCGAAAGCTTGGAATAAACTTAAAAAAGTACTCTTTTATTTGCTGCATTGCCCACAAATTACTGGTTTAATTATATATATATATATATATATATATATATATATATATATATATATATATATATATATATATATATATATTGATTTGGAGTTGTTTTATTTTCTCATTGAAGATGGCCACATTTGAGAGGTTGGATTCCCTTCATAACTTCCAAAAAAATAGTATGATTGAATAGGTATTCTAAATACCTTTCAAATGAGGTGTCACTTGCCATAAGGTTCCATTTAATATTATTGGTTTCAGTTGTCTGGTGACGTCACCGATGCATATTACCAATAGTAGAGAAGCTTACAATAGTTCATTTTTACCCTCCGAATTTCATCAGTCAAAGTATCACCGTTCAAAGGAAAAGAGGGGGGAGGGGACTTTTGAGAAGCACTGTATATTTAAAAGATATTTGTTTAACGATGTTTTAGAAGTCCAAAAGTAAGAAGGAGTACACAAACGAACGTACATCACTTCTCGTAAACCTTCTAACCGGCAACGTTGTGACGCTAGCTTCTATTGGTCTATTCCCGGTGACGTCTTAAATTTTAAAAAATTCATAACTGGCAAATGAATAGATAAAAAAAAGTGTAGCTTTATTTTCAACTCTATTATTCATAAAAAAAATTTCAAAATTTTTGAACATGCCTTATTTTAACAACAAATAAAAATCTAATAACCTTGATTTAATATAGTAAAAATATTTCGAATAAAATGAACGTGGAAATGTTTTACCTGTAATTCCTATTCTAGACACTTTTTAAATAGATAGGCCGTACTCAATATATTTGATAACTTTATAGGAAAGTCCTCTGGTTGGACAGACCAAATATTAATTGTAACCTTTTCAGAAAAATGTATTCTTTATATGCATGACTTTATGCTTAAACTGTAGGAACTCTCTACTACTCACTCATTCTTGGCAGATTGAAAAAAAAATCTGTTTAATGTTCCAAATAAGTTTCAGCCACCTACTCCGAAAATAAATATCTATGTTTCCTATTTCTGTGCAACCTTTTATAAAATTGCGAGAAATTAGATTCTCCAAAATTATACTATCATCTTGTAATTTGAGATTTGCTAATTTGTAAACGAGCAAATTATTTTAATAGAAATAGTAAACAGAATCGCATAGTTTCAACAAACTAGGGAACAAAAATTAAGTGAACACGAAGAACGTTTCAAAACATTTAATTTAAATTATGTTATATGTTTCCTTGGCTATTTAAAACGGTTTACTGGAATTATTGAGATACTTTAGATTTCAAAATGAAACTAAAAATGCTGCTTAAGTACATGAATAGATATGCAGTTAAACGAGCGATTTTGATAAAGTATTTTTCGGATAAGCAAATTAGTAAATTATGTAAATATATAGATTGGTATATTTCCCTAAGTATTCTTTTTAAAAGTAAAAAAAATACGTGTGGCACTCGGGGACTGCCGCTGTAAAGCTATTGCATAGCATTGTTTATTAACTTATGCAATTATAATTATTTATTTATTTTATGTATGCAGTATTTTTTTTTCTTTGATATTAATTCAAGTTACATTTTTTGAGCGTGGTGACCGATAAGAAAACAATTTTTTTTCTTTTATTAAATAAATGAAAAGTTAATATTGTTTAAAATATTTTTATTTTCTTACAATACATGTAGGTTATTCAGGAATTTTTATCATTGAAACTATAGGTTTATGGTAACTGAAATAAGAAACATTAGTTTGAGAATTGATATCCTCTAAATATCCATATCCATATTTTGTTGTGGATTCTTGTGAATCATTATTCATGTTCAAATTCAATTTTTCCGAAATTGTGTCTAAAAGAGATAGAATCAGTTATATGAGCAGCTAGTCTACACGCATACATCTAGTTGCACGCACACAAACACCGTGTCAAAGTCTACCGAACTGAAACGACGTTAGACGATGCACGGCTTTCAACGCTGCGCCGCTGTGCTGGTCGGAGTGGGGGTCGTTACGGAATTTCTTTTTCGATTTTTTGATTTTTAATTTTTAATTTTTCGATTTTTCGATTTTTCGATTTTTCGATTTTCCGATTTTTCGATTTTTCGATTTTTCGATTTTTCGATTTTTCGATTTTTCGATTTTTCGATTTTTCGATTTTTCGATTTTTCGATTTTTTGATTTTTCGATTTTTCGATTTTTCGATTTTTTGATTTTTCGATTTTTCGATTTTTTGATTTTTCGATTTTTTGATTTTTCGATTTTTTGACTTTTCGATTTTTCGATTTTTCGATTTTTCGATTTTTTGATTTTTTGATTTTTTGATTTTTCGATTTTCTTTTAAGTTAATAGTGTTTAACGCCGCACCGCTGTGCCGGTCGGAGTGGGGTGTGTTAGGTTTTTTTCGTTACGGTGTTTTTTTTTTTTTTTTTCTCCTGGGCTCGTCTGACTATGTGTCTCTGAATAACACTGAAGCCTATTGGCTTATTGTGTTTTACCCCATGTTAGTTCATAGCACCCACTCTATCACCTTTGTACCTTGTACAAGTTTGTACAGATCCTTGGGTGAGTGGGTTCTATACGTTGTTGGATCAACCTGGGGTTGTCCAAAAAGAGCCTGTCTTTTGCGATCTAGAGCTTCGCATTCGCACAGTATGTGTTTGGCCGTTTCTGGTTTCTTGTGACATAGTCGGCACATGAGTTCCCCATTGTACATGCCAATTTTGTTCAGGTGTCCCTTTACTGGGGCGTGCCCAGTCATGAACCCTGTTATCACTTTCAACTGGTTCCTATTCATTAAGAGTAGTTCTCCAGTTCTTTTGGGACATGGTCTGCCTATGAAGGCTTTTCCATGTGCCTGTTTTGGGGTGCTTCCCCAATAGTTGATATGTTGTTCCCGAATCCAGTCATTTATAAAACCTCGGACTGTACTTTTTGGTACTCCTGGGTTTGTGTCTGGTTCCGGTGTTTCTTCTGACCTTCTTTTTGCAAGTTCGTCGGCCTTTTCGTTGCCTTCGATCCCTTTGTGACCTGGCACCCAAAATAGTTTTACTCTATTACGGTCTGCCAGTGTTCTTAGTTCTTCGATGCATTCCCATACCAGCCTCGACGTAACTTTCTGACTCGATATGGTCTTAAGTGCCGCTTGGCTGTCTGACATTATTTGAATATGCTGATTTTCGACAGCTCTTTCATTGTTCGTTTTTGCACATTGCAAAATTGCGTATACCTCAGCCTGAAATACCGAGGAATGTATTCCTATAGCATAGCTATGGTTAGTATCAGGGTTTATGGAGAATACTCCTGCCCCAGTGCCTTCCGCAGTCTTAGACCCGTCTGTATACCAGGTTTGTTCCTGTCGTTGGGCATTGGGATCCCTTATGGTGATCTCCGCTCTTTCCTGTATTAAAACCTCAAAGGGAGTATTAAAAGAGAACCTCTTGGTTAAGTGGTCTGATCTCATGTCTAGCACGTCTCCTGTCACTAACCTTGAGATACTCATGTGACCTGGCCTAATGTCAAGATTTCCCAGTGTATTCCCTAATCTGTAAGCACCTAATCTTGCCTCCCGTTGTATCACCTCGCTACCCGTGCCGCTGTTGTCTCTCCCATAAGGGTTGTGTGTATAGTTCTCTCCCTTAACATAGAGTCGATCCAGGACACGCATGTGTCCTCGATTCCTCTGTGTTTGAGAGATCTAATGATCGATTCAACGGAGGTATTGTCGAATGCACCCTCGATATCCAAGAATGCTCCCAGCATTACCTCCTTGTTTTCCAGTGTGTTCTCCACCCTTTTTATTAGTTGATGGAGAGCTGTTTCAGTGGATTGCCCTGCACTATAGGCGTATTGGTCTTGGTATATTGGCCTTTGAACCAATATCCCGTCTCTAATATGCCTATCTAGCAGTTTTTCCAACGTCTTAAGTACGAAGGACATAAGACTTATTGGTCTTAGGGACTTTGCCGTTTCCTGTCCTATTTTCCCAGGTTTTGGTATAAAAGTTACCCTAATATTTCTCCAAGCTTTTGGTATGTGTCCAAAGGCCAGGCTACTTCTGAATATGTTACAGAGTCTGCTGTATAAAATATCAGGACCTCTCTGTAACATTATTGGATAAATCCCGTCCATGCCCGGTGATTTATATGGTTCGAATGAGCTAATTGCCCATTTCAGTTTATCATAGTTCACCACTTGTTTGGCTATCCTCCAATCTTACCTGTCAGTTTAGATTCCGGTTAGCCGGTGTGTGTGCTATGGTTTGTGCACCAGAGAAGTGAACCCTGAAGAGCTCCCTTACTGTTTCCTTCCCTTTGATTGTGTACTCCCCAAGTTCATTCTTAAGGGTGTTTATTGTGTGTTGTGTGTCTTTCGAGAGAATTTTTTGGAGCCTGGCACATTCTTGAGTGCCTGCTATCTCCTCACAGTGCCTTCTCCAAGACTCTCTCTTGACTTTTCGTAAAGCTATGTTGTAACAGGTGCGTATGGTTCTATATAGTTCCCATTCGCCGGTTATTTTAGCCTTATTAAATTTTTGTCTCACCTGTTTCCTTAGTATAGCCAGGTCATCATTCCACCATGCAACTTTCCTGGTAGAGTTCCTTGCTATTAAGGGACAGGTATCGTTGGAAGCGCTAGTGACTGTGTCATTAAACTCATCCACAGCCATTTCTAGGTCGGTTGTTGTTCTTATCGTCTTTCTCATCTTCGGAAGATTACATTCCAGGGAAGCATTGTATCCCTCCCAGTCTGTATTCCTGGGATTCCGATAAGTTTCTTTTGCAATATTACCTTTAATATTGAAGTTTATGTGTCTGTGATCTGATAAACTCTCTTCGTCAGACACATGCCAGTCTGTAACAAAGTTACTCAAGTATGTTGATGCTATTGCTACATCTAGTACCTCCTTTCTGTTTTTTGTTATAAAGGTCGGTTTATTGCCTAGATTTGTTATGTCTAAATTATTTGCCATAATAAATTGTAGTAAAGACTCACCTCTTTCGTTGGTATCGGTGCTCCCCCAGATCCTGTGGTGTACGTTTGCATCACAGCCAATGATCATCTGCATTCCGTTGCGCCTGCAGAACCTCACCAGCTCCTCCACTTCTCTGGTAGGTGTTGTTTCAGGATCGTCTGAAGGTAGATATGCCGATCTGAGTATTACCTCCTTCGGTCCATTTCCTGCATCGATCTTGATTCTGACTGCTGTCAAATCTCTGGAACAGAAATTAGTTAACGGCAGTATTTTTATGCCTTTTTTGGCAATTATGCAGGTTCGAGGGGTGTCTGTGGATCTGTCATATATTAACTCTCCACCCAGCCCTCCTAAACCTCTTATTGTACCATGTCTAATCCACGGTTCTTGTACCAGGGCCACTTCAAACCTCCCCATCGCCAGTGTAAGTACCGCCGAAGCAGCTTTACAGTGCTGGAGGTTGATCTGGATTATCCTGATCCTCGCAAGGCCGCCTTAGGACCCTGAAGGTCACCCTTCCTAGCTTATAATAGGCCCGGAATTGTGACGTCTCGAGGGCCCTGTACGACGCTTCGTCAATTGAAAAGGCTAGGAGTTGCCCTCCCTTTTTAATTTTTCTGCTCATTGAAAGCCAGTCCGGCGTCTTCAGTTCCGTATTCTGGAGCTGAAGAAGTCCCCTGACTTTTTCAACCTCGGACTCGTCCGGGATGAAAACCAGACACCTGGGTCTTCTCGGGAGGTCCTTAGATTCAACCACGGTCAAATCCGCACCCTCCCAAAGGTTTCCCAGAGTGCCGACCGTCCTCCTTAACCAGTCCGCGGTCTGCTGGTTAGCGCAGGTCATCCAAATGACCCCTGCGCTAAACGATGTTTTGTGGAACTGTGGTGCTCCTCCACTGCCTGAAGGGGTAGCGTAGAGCCTTTCCACAAGAGTTTCTTGTACCAAGTCTCCTTGTTCTTGGTCTAGAGTTGTATCTGGATGCCTTCTCTGGATGACAGCCAGTCGGATACCCCTCAAAGTGTCGCTGTACGAGCCAGCCGATGCCGGAGCATTTCTGGCCCGCTTAGTTCCACTTCGAGTGGGGGGAATCTGCGACTCAGATCGGGGCCTTTTATCCCCTTTCTTCGTTTGGTCCTCCCTCCGTTGGGTTCGTTTTTGGGCTGCATTCTTGTGGGGATTTTCCTCCGTCCACGTTCCTGCAGCCATTTTTCTTTCCTTCAGAAGCTTCTTTCTCTCTGCTCCTGAAGGTTTTTTCGGTCTATCAGCAGGCTTAACCTCTGCTTTTTTGACCTTTTCTTTTGTTTGGGAGCAATCGTCTGTTTTCACAGATCCTCCTCCCGCTAAGGGGTTAGAGTCCTCTGCTTTCGCAGTTCCTCCTTCCCTTGAGTTGTCGGAGTCCAAAGCTAACGCAATCTCTCCGACAGTCATGTTCAAGGAGCCTGAGTCGTCTGTATCCGACTCTTCTCCTTCGGTGTCCATTTTATTCTTATTTGTACTCATATTTGTCCCACGAGTATGGGGGAAGGGGTTAGTCCAACTCTGCAGTGCCCCCCCGTACAGAGTCAAGGCTAGATACTTGGGGGTTTCGCCCGGTTCCCCCAAGGGAACGTTCGCAACCGCATATTAAGCCCTGCGGCCATTCATCCTTAGGCACGTTACCTTACACCGTAGCGTTGGGCTTTGATGGAGTGCCATTTGGTTAGTCAATAGTGGTGCTTCTTGAAGCATCGCTATTGGCCTTATCCAGTGGTGCCACGAGGAGGTAGGCACTCGATGGTTGCATTTCTCCATCGTCCCGTAGAAAAGTTACCTACCCACAAAGCAGGCGTATTAAGCGAGTGTCCAAGAAAGCAAGCAAGCAATCTAAACTACAAAGCAATGGCTAAGCTACAACCAACTCCACCCGTTACGGTGTTACGGAATTTCTTGATTCGATCGCCGCGATAAAAGCTATGCAATAGCTTAAAAACTGTTCCGGAACTATTCAATTATTTAACAATGAATGAAGAAAACAAAATGGTAAATTTAAATAAAAATTTGTATTAAAATAGTACCTTTTTTCTTTTCCTGAGCTCGTCTCCTTAGTATCCCATAACACTGCAGCCTGATGGCTTATTGTGTTTAACCTCATATTAGTTCATAGTACCCACTCTGTCACCTTTGTTCCTAGAACAAGTTTGTACAGGTCCTTGACATAGTGTGTTCTATAGACTCCTTGATCAACCTGTGCGGTTGTACAAAAAGTGCCTGTCTCTTGCGATCTTCTTCTGACCCTCTTTGTTCAAGTTCGTTAGCCTTTTTATTGTTCTCAAACCCTTAAAGACCTGGCACTCAAACTAGTTTTACTTTTTATTTCGATCTGTCAGTGTTCTCAGTTCCTCGATGCTATCCCAAACCAGCCTTGACATCACTTTCTGACTCGATATAGCCTTAAGTGTTGCCTAGCTGTCTGACGTTATTTAGAACTAAAAAAGGGAAATAATTCCAACTAAAATGTGACCAAGATGCAAAACGAATAATTCATAAATAAAGCCATGTCACACAAAATACGAGAGACGAGAAACCTATTGAATTATATCCAAAGGAAAGACAGCCATGATAGAAATTTAATTTCAAACTCTACCATTGATTTTGTTTATTAAGGAGAACATCATTCTTGGGTCGGTTTCGTCCTTATTTTGCCACATCTGCAAGAAATAGATATATTCTTAATTCCAGTCTCTAATGGAATGGATAAGGTTTCCAAATTCACTACCCATACAGCACATATTATTTCAGAACGGTTTCAGACATATTTCAAACGTTTCAAATATATTTTTTTAATGGTTGTCCTATTAAAGATAGGATTTGATTATAAGTAAACAAATCGTAAATATAGTGGTTTAATCATGTTTTGGTGCTACATTTTTTTATGAAATGAAACCATTTATTTATATTTATAACGATTTAATTATAAAATGTAAATTTCGGGTATTATTTTAAATAAAACTAAAAATAGCTAAAAATAAGGCAATAATAATAGGTACATGCAAAATATTAAGATAAAATAATTTGTTTTAGTTTTATCTGGTTTTTCTTATTTCTTGTAGGTATCTTTTGTTGGCAAGAAGACGTATTTTATCATTAAATTAATGTAACAACCTGGTACATGTAAACCCGGAACACAACTATTCACTTTACAATCATGACAAAAAGTTTATCCATTATCTCAAATGTAATGTGGTCACAATAATCCTTCCTCCATGGTGGTCACTGGTCAATGTATGCTGAAACCTGAAACTAATCGCGACACTACTTACTAATAAACTTTATGCTGTGGTATTGATTTTGTGCTTTATTTCCATTTCACTATTGACTTTCTGCTTTATTTCCATTTTATCATTTAACAATCAGTTCAAAAAAAAGAAACAAAACACTCACAAAATTCATAAAAATAATGGAAACAAGCAATAATTGTGGTAATGTAGGTATCACATAGGCAGTGTTGTGACGGTGAAATGGTGATAATTTTCATCAATTACCCCGAACACCCAAAGTCACCAATAAATACAATATGCAATATATTTTCAAAGATGACTTTTCAGCAATAGTGCATACTACTAATTGAAAAACGCTATAATCTTGCATGAATAAACTATAAATCAATTCATAAAAAAGTTAATTGGTCAAGAATACTCAAAAATCGGGTAAAATCATCGTCGTAGGCAAGGCTGCACAAGCGTGTCCTATAACAGCGATGGCAGCGACCTCACGACGGCTGGAGTTTAAAACTTAAGACTCATTGACCTTGACCATAAAGACATTGGAAAGGCTATGCGAAGGGTAGATAAGAGATGCGATGATTACAACAAATCAACATGCATACACCCAAGGCAGATCTACTGATTCAGCCCTTCATCTAGTTGCTGGCCGGACAGATCCCTGGACAATAAGGAGTCAGCCTTGGGTGTTTTCATAGACATAGAATGTGCTTTTGATAAAATCACCTTCCCAAAGATCATAAACTCACTAACCAACAGGAATGTTCCACAAATGGTTAGTGGGGGATACATAACATGCTCTCAAAGCGAGCAGTAAACATAAGTGTAGAAGATGTGAATATAAAAAGCTTGGTTTCGGGTAGATGTCCACAGGAAGGAGTACTATCACCTCTACGGTGGAATATGGTCCTCGACACCATCATCAGCCGCCTCAATAATGACAGTCCCTACACAATAGCATATGTAGATGACCTAGTCATTTTGCAAACAGGGAATTTTGAGAATATACTCAGCGAAAGAATGCAAGTAGCTCTAAAAATTATAGAACAATGGTGTAAGGACCATTCACTGTCTATCAATTCTAGGAAGACAGAAATGGTCCTTTTCACAAAGAAAAGTATAAAAATGGAATTAAAACCTCCAGAACTCCTAAACACAAAACTAAACTTTGCAACAGAGGTGAAGTACCTAGGTCTCACCTTTGACAGCAAGTTAACATGGAACTCGCATTTAGAAAACAGAGTTAAAAAAACATACATTGCTTATGAACAATGTCACCGAAACGTGGGGCGCACCTGGGATTTCTCCCCCAGATTCGTCGCATGGACTTACAAGGCTATCATAAGACCTATGCTTACATACGGTGCAGTTATCTGGGTACCGAAAACCCAAAAATTAACAGCTATCCGTAAATTAGAACGAATTCAAAGAACAGCATGTCTCAACATAACAGGAGCCATGAAAACAACACCGACTAGAGCCATAAAAGTCATTCTTAGTCTCCCTCTCCTTGATATTTACATCAAGAAGGTTGCTCTGACGACAATGCCACGCCTCCGCATGGTCGCAACAGAACCTGATGTAGGATTTGGTAAGGCGAGACGTCACTTTTGGCAGGAGGCGCTCGATATGCTCCCACTGCTTCAAGCGAACATGGACTCCATCTATCTCAACGAAATATATCTTTCATAAGCCATATAAAGTTATAATAGAACAAATAGAAGAGCCGGAAGTGGCACGTACGATTCATTTCTACACCGACGGTTCTAAAACAAGGCTCAGGATGTGAAATATACTCCAGATTCTTAATCCTAAACATAAAATGGGTTGTGAGCAATAGTGCCAGTGTAGTTCAAACAGAGCTAACGAGGATTCTCATAGCAGCAAAAGAAATAACCAGAAAGAATATCACTGGAAGGAACATGCACATCTATACAGATGGCAGACAAGCACTACTCGCCCTGAACAGACCACGAATTTATTCAGGACTAGTACTAGAATGTCACGAAGCTTTGGCCAAAGTATCCATCAACAATGTTGTTACCTTAAGATGGATTAAAGGTCACGCCACATCGAAAGGTAACCGTCTTGCTGATTTACTAGCCAAGAAAGCAATTAACCATATACTTTTTGGACCTCGCCCTTCTATTGGCCTGACAAAATCGGTAGTGACAGACCTAATCAAAGAACATTCCTTTGTGAAATTCAAGGAAAGCTGGGATAAAACAAGAAACTGCAGAGTTGCCAGGGAGCTCTTGAGTTATCCTGACAACATTGCAGCAAACAAATAATTGACTATGACTAGACAGAATCTGCGCCTAGTCACAGGCATTCTGACTGGTCATTGCCAAGTACGAAAGCATCTCCATATCATGGGGTTGTCAGAATCCGCACTCTGCAGAGGGTGCGAACAAGAAGATGAGACCATCGAGCATATCCTTTACGATTGCTCGACGCTCTCATTTATTAGAAGATTTGTGTTCGGCGAGTATCGGCTTACACCGGCCGATATAAGAGAAGCACCTCTTGGCGAAGTTGTCAACTACATTAAATCTGTAGGCTGACTCACGAGCTAGGAGGTGCCTATCATCTCAGGAGGATGCACAATGGGCTTAATGAGGCCTAAGTGCCGTGGGGGTAAATCACCCTCCACACGTTATAGATACAGATACAGAGATGACGGTAAGAGTGGATACACTGCGTGGTTCAGTCAAAGTCAACCCTAAGTGCTAAATAATTAGAGGTTTGCGCAATTTGCTTTTGTTTTTGTTATTTATGCGATGTGCTGTTATATGGGAAGCAGAATATAACTATAGACATTGAGGTTTACAACAGAAATAAAGAGTTAGGTTAATTTACTTTATCTCATTTTCTTTAACAAAACAGGCAATTTTGGTCTCATTTTTATCTTAATATAACCTTCATTTGCTGTCCCTCCACCTAGTTTTATTTATTAATTCTACAGCTCTGATTGAAAAAGGGAGGTTTATGTTTTGTTTAGGCATGAGTATTATTTGTTTTTTTATAGTTAAATTAAAACAATATTATTAAAACTGTTGTTAATCAAATAATTTGTATCAAATCCTTTATTAAATACCTATAATTTGTTTCAGATTAGTGCATTTAAAGGAATTGTTGGAATTGAAACGATTCACCCTCGCCTTTATATTTTATGAAATAATGTTTAAAAACTATTTAGTTATTTGTTTGTTTAAGAATCAATGTTTTTGTTTTAGGTATTTTAAATAAACATGTATATTTTAATGTCTTTTAGTCTAATAATATTTTAGAAACGTTTCTACAACGTTTCATATTAATTATGAAGAGAAAACTATAATATTACTATGTATTATTTCTGAAATATTTTAAATTTTTGTCAGAAATCTTACTGTGAAATATTATATTTATTACAGGATATTTTTAAGTTTCAGGCACATTTCAGAAATGTTTCTGGGACGTTTCGTAATATTTATACAGCATTACAAATATTTAAATGTAACGTTTTAGAAATATTACCGAAATGTTTGTGTTTTGCAAAAACGATCGTTACGAAGAAAAATAAGCATCTGCTCTTAGCTAGCAAAATCAAAGGCCGCTTGAAGCACCTAGTTCGAAAACTAGGTGGAACCAAAAGCCAGGTAAGAGAAATGTATAAAAATAGTAAATAATTCCAACTCATATTCCATACAGTATCACATTATTTCAAAAGTGTTTCAGAAATATTTCAAACATATAACATTTTAAGCACGCCCAAGTTTCTGAAGTATTTCTGAAATATTTTACTGAAAATATTTCTGAAACATTTAAAAATACGTGAACGCTTGATGTAATGTTGGTTGCGGTAATATGGTTAAAATTGTGTTAAAATAAAAAAAAAAATTCTGCTGTAGAATATTATAAAAGCAAATTCGCATAGATTTATTACCTATTAAGCTCGTCTTGCATGTTGAAAAATTATCCTATGCTAAAACATTTGCTAACGCCGCCTTAACAAAAGGCACTAAATTCACTAATATTTAATAACGGTGGTAACGACGAGAATTTCCAATTTAATTTTTCTACGATAAAACCTACCTAATAAAAACAAAACCAATTATTTTGTACTCCTTGGCAAGAAATATTTAAAAATATTTAATTTACTTAGGACCGATTCCACCGTTGTGTTAAACGAAGTTTAAAATGACATTTTTACAACGTCATTTTAATCTCCGTTTAACACAACGGTGGAATCGGTCCTTAGCAAAGAAGTAGAGAGGGTAGAACGATAAGGTACCGTCTGCGCATCCATCACGAGTGTAGAAATTATGCGTGATTCAGCCTTCCACTCTTACACACGTAAATGACAAGGAGAGGTTGCCCTAAAGCACTGTAAACAAATTCCAGGATCGACTTTATTCAGCGATTATGTTCATGTTCAGCTCTGTTTTTTATTTGTGTTTTGGCTGTTGTAAGCTTTTTTGGCGTCAATTCTTTGTTATCTTGCTTATATTTATGATTTTTTATGCTTTTATTCCGATTTAGTATTAAATTATACTTGTTAATTATTTTTCGATGCACTATTTTATAATTGTTGCACAAAATGTTGTTAAACCGTCCCTGAATTTTGTTTATAAAATGTGCAAAACGAAATTGTGCATAGTGTCCAGACTTTTTCATTGACAGTTATCATTCTACCCCTCTCCACTTCATTGGTCCTTAGATAAACATGCGATCTTATATTTAAATAGCTTTTTAATTATTATATACTACCTGTATTGGTACTTTACTAACTATTTGCCATAACTATCTGTTATTATCTAAAAAAAAATAAATGAAATACATATTCACGTCCCGATTTTGGTTGCTTATTTATTTATACAACAGGACTTGTATTTAATCACATACGAAATAGATAGGCAATTCATTATACATCTATACAATTGGGCGGGCTGGGAACTAGCCAATGTAAGAAGCCTTATTTAAAATTAAAAAAAAAAGAAGACAAGGCAATATATTTTGTTTAAAAAGAAGAAGACAAAGAGGTTATATTTTTATTTTATAATTTAGTTAGTAATAATTTATAGAATATTCTTAACAACACACATTTCAGTATGTTTAAAACAATTAAAGACTTCATTGGTTATTGGTATTATAGGTACTTGATTGTTACAGAGCTGTATATGGTGGAAAAATGGGAAAGAGCCATGTTTCGTATCCTTTTAAAACAATTAATTAATTTGTAATTATTAAAGCTCAGGTTCTGGTAATTATTGTATAAAAAAAGTGTTTATTCTGCTTTAGAACAATATCAATATAACAGTATTTTGCTGTAAATAAGACGATAATTATAATATTTCCTTATTGTGATTAAAAAACTGCGAATGCAGTTATATATAAA
The DNA here is from genome assembly GCA_927349885.1 of Psylliodes chrysocephalus. NCBI lineage: Eukaryota > Metazoa > Arthropoda > Insecta > Coleoptera > Chrysomelidae > Psylliodes > Psylliodes chrysocephalus. The sequence goes on along the minus strand of OV651813.1, from coordinate 51,633,827 downwards.
ACCTAGAATACAACTTAGTGATTTTATGTCAGAATGTGATAGAGCTACTTCATAATAATGTAATAGTGCAGGCATGATGAACCAACGGCACATGTCCATTACTGGCAAACGACAAAATAATTTGGGCATAGCGATAATAAAATTGTGGAAACAGAATTTAATTCTAGACAAACATAGTCATCTGAAGAAGCTGGAGTTTGCTATCTTGACAATATTTTCGTCTATTGTGCCCTGTGAGTCATTATTTTTAGAAATTAATAACATTAAAGACTGGCTTCGAAACAGATTATAGGATGACTCCAATTTAGCTTGCATTCTGTGAAAGTAACAAAGTAAGAACATAATATAAATATTTGGCATCTAGTTTGCAACAGAAGTCACAATAATTTTTTGTTTCATGTAAATAAACATACTTAATACTGTTATGATTGCTGTAAAAAAATTATTATTATTATTGTGGAAGTATTCAGTTTTTTATTTTTCATTCATTTAATGACTACTTAAATCAAGATTGTTGGCACTTGATGGCCTGATTAAACATTTCTATGTAAAAAATCACAAGCACACATTATAAAGGTTCATCATCCCTCTGCTTTACTGAGACTTCGTGTCTACAAAATGAATATTTTTAGTAAGTATACAAAATTATGCTCTTTTAGACTTCGTAAAGCAAGTTTTGTAATTTTGACCAATTTGAAATGAATTTCTAATGCTGATAGGTCTTTCTACCTTCATATCATAATAAAATAAAACATAAGTTTAGTAAATGTGTAAAAAGATAGCAGGGCAATCATATATTAGACTATTTTGTCACCAAGAGAGCATTATGGATGCACTATAAAAATAAGCAATATCTAAAAATCTTTTAATAAAAATTAAAAACAAAAATCATGAAGGGTGATCAACTTTTCAAATATGGCCAACATTTGAAATGGCATCAATCTGTAACAAATACGTTAAAATATTTAGATATTTTCCTAAACTTTTTGTAGATATTGTTTTGCTCATTATCCTTTCAATCCTCTACATCTTTAATACCACTGTCATTCTTGGACTGGTTAGAATAATTACAGGGTCCATATTCCATGGAGATGTTGTGAAGTTTGATCAGGATATTATTACTCAACCCATACCAAATTTATAATTTGGCCCATATATATTGAACTAAAATTGGATATTAAAGTTTATAGATGTTTTCAAGAAGCATTTATTAGTGGTGTTAAAAGTTAAGGATAACATAATATTTCAGTCACTACCAATTTTTATTGACAACCAAAATAAAAAAAAAATATGAAGTCTAAATGTATAAATCTATAATCAATTTTGGTTTAATAAATTATTTATATTTTTATTAAAAAATGTTTTTTTTTATCAAAGTAAAATGATTGGTTGAAGTAATAAAAAGGCAGCTAGCATATAGTGCACTACTTACAGAAATTATAATGTGTTTTAAAAATTATATAGTTTCCTTATTATTTTCTATAGGTAAAGTGGCACCTTATTATTTAAATAAAACTAAAAACAAGTGTATCTAAGTTTTGATGACAATGCAATGCAAATATTTGAGGTTTGAAAGAGACTTAGGGTATGGGCTGAATAAAAAAAGAATATTTGGCATTCTTGCATACTAAACCTGGTAGATGCATATCAAATCAAATTTATTGATAGAGGTATATGATGAATATACTTGTATACTTTATAATAATATTTAATTAGCCAAAAGAAACGCAGAATTTATAACAATAATTACAACACAATTTGGAAAATAAACACAAATAATAAAACATCAAGGATACTCATGTGTGATTTTTAAAATGTACCTATTATAAAACGTATATTTTTTATGCCACACTGGCTATATAAAATAAATGAAAAATAAATATAAAACATAAAATGTAGAAATATACATTTGTATCTGTAAAGTGTGGAGGCACTTAGGTCTCACTAGGCCCATTATGCATCCTCCTAAGATGATAGGCACCTCCTAGCTTGTGATCCAGCCTACAGATTTAATATAGTTGAGAACGTCGCTAAGAGGTGATTCTCTTAATATCGGACGATACTCGCCGAACACAAATGTTCTAATAAAGAGCGTCTGGTAATCGTAAAGGATATGCTCGGTGGTCTCATCTTAGCACCCCATGATATGTCGAAGTTTCCGTACTTGGCAATGACCATTTAGAATGCCTGTGACCAAGCGTAGATTCTTTCTAATCATAGTCAAGTATTTATTTACTGTGTTGTCAGGATAACTGGCAACTCTGCAGTTTCTTGTTTCATCCCATTTTTCCTTGAATTTTACAAGTAAATGTTCTTTAATTAGGTCTGTCAATTTGAAAATTTCTGGAAGAATCAAGCTCTATAAGGGGACGAGACTATTGATTTAAAAAATCTAAATAAAAATATGGGGGGGGGGGTTAAGGAAGGTTGAAATATTAAAAAAAAAATCCTAAAATACGAAAAATGATATCAACTTGAAATATGTAGCAAAAATCAAGCTCTATAAGGGGAAAAGTTTATTGATTTCGAAAAAAAAACTTACTAAAAGTGAAGGGTAGGAGGTTGAAATAAAAAATCATAAATTAAAAACGAGAAACGATATCAACGTGAAATTTTTAGTAAAATTAAGCTCTATAAGAAGGCCTAATAATTTAAATAAATTGAGGGGCTACGTGGGAGTTAAAATATGAAATAAAAATTCTAACTTAAAAATGAAAAATCATGCTCTATATGGGGAAGAAGCCTTTTTATTTTGGAAAACTCTGATTAAAAATAGGGGGTTTAAGGGGGATCAAAAAAAATCATAAATCAAAACCGTAAAGCAATGTCAACACGAAATGTTTAGTAAAAATAAAGCTGTATAAGGGAGTAAATAAATAAAAATAGGGAGATAAAGGGTTGAAATATTGAAAAAAAAAATCAAAACAAAAAATGATATGAAATCTTCAGGAAAATCAAGCTTTATAAGGGGATGAAGCCTTAGAACTGTGACGAGTAGAATGCCAAGCATTATACCTATAAATTCATTTTAGTTTAGTTTTAAAAAGAAATTTTAAGGTTTAAAAAGTCACAAGGACAATTTGTTAAAAAAGGGAGTAAGAATTTTCTATTCAAGAAAATACCCCTATGTGTATTACTGTCACCACCAATATTCTCGTTTTCAAAGATTACACAAGTTTGTTAATTGTATTAACATTAGATTGCCAGTGTACATTTTCAAAACTCTTTGTTAATGGTTTTGTAAAGTGTAGGTTCGTAAATAATATCTTTGGGGACTGACTATGGGTAAATATTATAACATCACCACTAAAACTATTGCGCCAAGATGTAGGCAACACGTAATAAGTGTTCAAAATGGCGGAGTTTTCTATCTCCTTTTAAAAGGCACTCAGAAAGCTGCGCAGTGCGACCATTCTCCGTATAGTAAGAGAAAATCGAAGTATATGATTCCAACCGTGCGTAGGCTTGTCATTGTCATCAGAGCAACCTCCTTGATGTAAATATCAAGGTGAGTGAGACTAAGAATGACATCCATGGCTCTGGTTGGTGTGGTTTTCATGGCTCCTGTTATGTTGAGACATGCTGTTCTTTAAATTTGTTCTAGTTTGCGGATAGCTCTCAATTTTTGGGTTTTTGGTACCTAGACAACTGCACCGTATGTTAGCATAGGTCTTATGATGGCCGTGTTAGTCCATGCGACGACTCTGGGAGAGGAACCCCAGGTGCGGCGGCATTGTTCATAAGCGATGTATGCTCTTTTGACTCTGTTTTCTGTGTGTCAGTTGCATATTAACTTGCTGTCAAAGGTGATACCTAGGTATTTCACGTCTGTTGCAAAGTTTAGGTTTCTGGAGGAGTTCTGGAGGCTTTAATTCCATTTTCATCCTTTTCCTTCTAAAAAGGACCATTTGTGTTCTTGTAATTGATAGACAGTGAATGGTCCTTGCACAACTGTTCTATAATTTTGAGAGCTACTTGCATTCTTTCGAGTATGTTCTCAAAATTACCTGTTTGCAGAATGACCATAGGTCATCTGCATGCGCTATTGTGTAGTGATTTTGACATTATTGAGGCGGCTGATGAAGGTGTCGAGCACCATGTTTCAAAGTAGACTTGATAGCACCCTCCCTCGCAACCAAGCCTCTTATATTCACATCTTTTACACTTATGTTTACTGCTCGCTTTGAGAGTATGTTATGTATCTTCCCTCTAACCATCTATGGAACATTCCTGTTGGTTAGTGAATGTATTATCTTGGAGAAGGTGGTTTTAGCAAAAGCACTCTCTGTCTATAAAAACACCCAAGGCGGACTCCTTATTGTCCAGGAATCTCTCTATCCGGCCAGCAACTAGGTGAAGGTCTGATTCAGATCTCCCTGGTGTGTATGCATGTTGATTTGGGTGTAGTGGTGTTGTTTCAATCACCGCATCCCTTATATACCTTTATATAGCCTTTCCAATGTCTTCATGGAAAACGATGTCAGAATAATTGGCCGATATATTTTTGGGACAGTCATAACCATCCTTTCGGGTTTGGGTATGAATACCACTTTTACCTCTCCATTTTTTAGGGATATACCTTAGAGCCAACGAGGATCTGAATATACCTACCAGGCGCGGTGTGAGTTCTTCCAGACCTTACTAAAGTAGGGCTGGATAGATACCGTCAGGTCCTTGCGATTTAAATGGATAGAAGCTGGATATTGTCCATCTAATTTTGTCATCGTCTACAATATGTTTGGCTGTTTTCCAATAATAGAAATAAGGGTTTTATACTTCCTCTGCCCAGTCGGCCACGTCTGTGATGACCGAGTCAGATGTGTTCACAGCAGAAGTTTGTTGTTTTTTGAAACCTTGCCGCCTGTGGGAAATCTTCGATTTCTTCGCAGTAGAAGCCCCATGCATCTCTCTGTTCTTGTCTAACGATGTTTCTGTATTCTCTGAGGTGAGGTTTGTAAGTATCCCAGTCCTCTTTGAGTTTGATGGTTCTTGCCTTATTAAAGGATTTCCTAGTCATCTTTCTGAGGTGATCCAACTCGTGACACCACCATGCGGCCGTCGCCTGATCGTGTTGGACCTGTCTCAGGGGACAGGATTTTTTATATGCATTGTTTATTGTGCTTTGGATAGTGGTCGAGTACTTTTCCACAGCATTGTTATTGTTTGGTGTTTCGGTCCCCACCTCTCTCAGAGCCTCTTGAAAAAGGTAGGCATAGGTTGCCCTGTTCGGCTTCCTAGGGTTCCGAGATAGCGTGGAGGTCGGCAACTTCAAGTTTATTTTGAATGTTAACCAGCGGTGGTGTGACATGGAA
>OV651813.1:51550271-51628015 GCA_927349885.1 Psylliodes chrysocephalus | reverse complement strand
GCCAAAAACAACGATTTTGAATTATCTGATTCAGACTGATTTATAAGAAGTAGGTACCTATTATTTTTCATTGTTTTTTTTTTTTGTTTCCGTACGTTAAGTATATATTAAAAATGTTAATATTTGTTTTTACTCTTTGTTTATTTTCTGATTTGGGTAGAAAAATGTTTATTTTTCGATTCTTATATACCTGTTTTTTTATTTACTACACTGCAAATTATAATTATATACCTCTGTATTAAAATCTACTGTTCATATCTACGGTTTTTTCTTCACCCATACTGTTCCAGCATCTGGCAACACTACCTAGATCCAAAGAAATTTCCAACCTAATCACCTCTAAATACAAGCGATGTCTGAGGACAGTGACCTCGAGTTCGACACGCAGCAAACGCTTTGCCCGGAGACCGATCCTAAGTGTCGCGCCGTGCGAAATGTGTTTCAGACGTGAAGAGGCAGTTCTCGGTCGAATGTTGTCGTCTGTCGCGTCTGTTGTCGTCTTTCGAGTCGGCTGTCGTCTGTCGCGCCTATCGAAATGATACCTTTAGAGTAACAAAGTAATCACTTACGCATAAGTTGTAGTCTGGATGTATATTTTCAATATAAATAATATCTTTAGCAAGTTTATCGACATGCTCATTTTCTGTTAGGCCTATTTGAGCCTTTATCCACAAGAAACGAATTAATGTACCAGTTAGAGATAACTCTGCGACAAGCTTTTTAATTTTCAAGGTATACGGGTTACAATTAACAGTTGGAAGTTTCGCTGCGGAGTTCGCAATATTTGAATTGATATATTATCATATTAAAATTAACTATTTTATCGCTAAAGTCACTATTTACAAAAAGGGAATACATTGAGTTTGTAAGGCAAAACATTTATGTTAGAAATACTTTTTAGTTGTAATTTTTCTTTTGTTATTCATTATTAATAAAGTACTGCGTTAATTTTTTAAATTTATTTTTGTAGTATGAAACTTGATGAAGAAAACATTGAAACTCTTTTATAAATCAGTACATTTTCAAAGAAATTAATTATTTTTTCATTACAATATAAAATCATTCAAAATGCACAGTTTTCTTTGGCAATTTACGGAATACTAAAAAAATGACATTAAAACGGTTAAGTTTTTGCTGCCTGGACTTTTTACCAATTAATAACTTGCAGAAAAGGGTTTTCTACATTCTAATAATTTATTGTTTGTGTAAAAAATTTAATACTTTAACTTGCAATTTCTGAGTTTCCTAAAATTCCCCTCGCAGTCCCTTCTCTCTTTCCACCACCAGATTTTTAATTAATTGAGCCTTGTGCAATTACAACATAAATATAACAATTTCAGTTTCCAAGATAAAAACAGTAAAAAAAAAATATACTTAGATACTAATTCTAACCGAAGTAACATTAAAAAAATAAAAGAAAGAGTGAAATAAAATTGTAATGAAAATCAAATAAACATTTTTTATTTAATTAATCAATGATTTTCTTTATACATAAACCTAACTTGTAAATACACGCTAGATGGAAAAATTAATATATCAATGTAAGTTTTATTCTTTGAATCAATTTTTCGATTAAATGTGTCTTGGTGCACCTTCAATTATTTGAGTATCATTTCCTTCTGTGTTAGATTCTCCATCGGTTGCTCCAGTATTTGAATCATCGAACGTATTTCCAAATTCTTCAAATCTACCATAAAAACTGTAAGAACTTATAATAAGATTTGGTATTGGACTTTTTTCGGTGCTGGTTTTTTTCGAAAGAATTTTACCTAGAAAGAATATTAAAATTTAATATAATACAGTTACAAACATTCCAGTGATAACGCATCGACCGATTGGAAATTTCGCGTTGTCGCATTAATGCATTTTTCTTTCAATATCTGTTTTATAGTAGGTACCTTTCGACAGAGTTAAGGTATCTATTAAGTAATTAGTTGGAATGCAGATAGACCACATCATTACAGAGAAAAATTGACGGTTTCTTCGGTGTTATATTCAGAGATAGGCGTCACCAATCGCTAATTGAAAACTTTTTAACCCCAGCATTCGAATTGAACCGCCAACCTTTGATGTAATGGGCAAAAAACGTAAAAAAAGCTCGGGGCTGTAAGCTGGATACGAATAAAGAAATTGAATTATTTGGACTAGCACCACCACTGAATAGTGCAAGTCAGTATAGCGCAAAACGGAATAGTGAAAAAGAAACAGCGCCAGAATAAAACAGCGTAGAAACAATAGTGCATTCACAAAAAGAGATCAGATAAAACAGCGCCGGAAAAAGTGGCGTTAAGGCGTACTAGAGTGATGATACAATAGCGAGAGTATAAAAAATGCTGGGTCAAAACATCATATGAAAAATAAGTGCTCCAGGCACAGGTTAGATAAATAAGTTATTTTTTTTTTTGAATTAATGGAGACGAAACTTTGCCAAACGTTAAAAGAGACAAATTTTGGAAAACTTTACATGAATTAGACTTCGTTTGGGAGCAGAACGATAGAAAATCTGCAATCATAGAGAAAGATTAAATTATTTGCTGGAGGAGGCAATATTTAAGGGAAATTAGAATATTAAGAAGAGAAGACAAACATATATTTTATTTGGATGAAACATGGATAAATGAAGAATATTTTTTTAAAAAAAGTAGGGCAAATAAACAAGTTACAAATGCTCGTCAGGTATTTATAGAAGGTTTGTCTACCCGCTTAAAATTTCCAGATGGTAAAGGTCGCCGTTTAATTATCATTCATATTGGAGGAGATAAAGGATTTGTTGATAGAGGTTTGTTAGAATTTGTTTCAAATACTACCATGAAGAAATTATTGTTGATGTATTTGAGGAAAAAATATAAGGAACATTATGAAAAATTATAACGTTACTCTAATAACAAAGCAATAACAATGGGTGCTATGATTGAACGTTTAAGTTAGCCGTAACGTACATGTTAGACCGAGTTTTAAAAGTAACGAGGTAAGTTTCTGTGATGGAAAACTGTTAAATTAGATCATAACAGGCGCAAAATAACAGTAATGTGTTAAAAAAAAGTTTTTTATCACACGAACTTGCCTTGTTACTGTTAAAATTCGGCCTAACATGTACGTTAAGGATAACGTAAACGTTCAATCATAGGACCCATTTTCAGTTCAGGGTTGTTATAGTGCTGACGCATTTGGTATTTAAAAAAGCTAAAATAATTCAACCTATTTTATTGCAACTGAACCCAAGAAATTTTGAATTAATAGTTATATCAAATTTAACTAAATTAGATGTAATTTCACTAAATAAGAGGTTATAATTTTCAATAAATTCCAAAACCTAGTTAATGTTAATGTCAAGTATTTTGTACTACATATGGCAACATGGCTTGCATTTTGTACGTTTTTTATTTATGGCGTACAATGGCTTACACACATATTCATTGATAGAATTGTTTTGTAGGAAGGTTAAATCCTTTAGTTTATTCCTTCCCTTACCTCACACCACATGTCTCTTCAGGGATCCATGTCGGCAAAACGGATAGTATATTTTATCAATGATAAGCTATATCTCCTGTTATCTCTGGTATAAGTATATTGTATTTTTAATCTGTTGGGATTAAGTATCATTAAATATTTTGTACTTTTAATCACTAAGGATTAAAGTAAATTATTAATCCCTAGAGAGTAAAGGTGCCATTTTAGTTCCTGAAGATAGGGACTCCTTACGATTGCAGGTGTAAAAATATTTGGATTTTTACCACTTAATCCTGCCCATCTTAAAAGAATATTTAATTCCTGTTGGATAAAGTATATCAAGACATTTTTCTGACTTAGAAGTGCTAAGTCAGAATCTATGGTTCTGAGTTACAAGTCGAAAAAATCAATTTCTCTGAGTTTTAAGCCGAGATCTATGGGTCCATTTATTATTAGTATTTGCATTAGTATTATGATTAAGGATTAAGTTAAATCTTCACAATGTAATGGGGATATTTATACTCGATTTATGATTAATCTTAGCATTAATATTTATGCTTGATAATTAACAGGTTCAACTTTTATGTTAAATCTTAAATACCTTCTTTTCTATCAAATGAATCAATGACGTATTTGGCCTTTGTTTTTAATAGACAACGGATAATGACAATTGACAATACACATATGATTATGTTGTCAGATATTGTTTATAGTTTTGTTTCAACATTAGAACATATATAGTCAGGAAAACATGCTATGTCCGCGTTAATCTAATCGATCTGACGGAAGCGGTAGCCATGTTGTACTATGGATGACTCATCATCATATGATAAATGGTTTCTAAAATTGGTTTAAAATTTTAGTGATTAAAATTTGTTAATAATTTGGATGTTTTATGTGTTAATTTAAACTTTTATCAAGCGTATGTTTTGTAGACATTTTTAAAAAGTGTTTAGTGTTTTAGTATTTATTTAGTATTACTGTTAATTTTAAATTGTCCACGTTAAAAGACAAATAAGACAATATAGTCAGTTGTTTGTGTTGTGGATATAGAAGCACAGCTAAAAGTAGAAAGAAATCAACATTTTATAAGCAAGTATTTTATTCTCTAAATTTTCAACCACATTAAAGATTTTTAAAATTTTTAATGTTTTAAATTTGTAAACAAATATGGTAAGTGCGTCTGCGATCAACTGTGCTCATAGGCGTAGTCTCATGGTTTATAGGGTAAACATACTTTAATTTAAACAATTCTTTTATGCAATTTTAAGATATTTATGTGGTTGTTAAAATGAATAAATTATTGTTCAATTTAGATTTATAAATTGATTGCAAGTAAACAATTTTAAGATTTCTTAAAGATTCTAGATTTGCAAATTATATAAATTAATCCCAGGTAGACAATTTTCAGATTTCCTAAAGATTCTCAAAAAACAAAGTTATGGCTTGAGTTCATGCAACAAACAAATTGTGAGCCAAAATATCGTAAATTTTTTGTGTTCACGCCATTTTAAAGCAGATTGTTTTGATCGAACCTCAAAACCAAGAATAAGACTTCTACCAACAGCTGTTCCAACAATAAAAGTGGTCCGATTGAAGTATATAAGTAAATAACTTCTTTACTAACTATATCTGTGCCGTTTTTTTCGTATAATAGAAGTTTATTGTATCAATGTGATGTACCTTATATAATTTATTACAAAGTTATTTACAAAAACGAACACAAATAGAATTAATAATATCTCAAGTAAGTAAATAAGTAGCATATCGCATGCCTCAAGATACTGTCTTAGGTCCTATCTTGTTTAATTTTATTTTAAATAATTTGTCATTTAAATACAGATGGTAATATTGTTTTTCAGACGACACAGTTATTCTGTAAAATGCAGAGAACTGGAATTAAATAAAATTATTAATAGAAAGAGATCTTATAAAAATTTTCAAATGGTTTGATTATAAAAACTTACAAATCTTTGATAAGACTCATGTTATTCCATTATACAGTTACAAAAAGATGGCCTCTTCCTACAGAAACAATAAAGGGTAACGTTCAGTAGTTTCATAAAAGTATTACAAATGATATCAAATATCTTCGAGTACAAATTGACTATCATCATTACTGCAGTAAACATACAAATAATGCGTTGAATGTACATTTAAAAATAATCTATTTTGCACTCATAGAATCATTATTACGTTATAGGATTCTTTCTTGGAAAGGTGTTTTACCTGCTTATGCAAAATTGTCCTGCAAAATATATGACTAATAATATTGTGTAAAAAATTGATCAGAATTTCTCTTCGATATTTGGAAGTTTTATATGTACTCCAACAAAAACATATAAGAAAGAAATATCACAGCGGTGTTTGACCTAAATATAATTATAGGATATTTAATTTTTTTTAAACGCATATCTACAGAACATAATTATTTTTCAAACCTTAATAATTTGTAAAATGTAGATTAATAAAGACATTGTCATAATAAAGACGTACAAAGTCAACATTTTTTTTTAACTACATTATTGCTTTGATTTTTCAAATGAAATCCCTCTATAAATTATCCCAAAAATATTTTTCTATATTTATCCCACCCAACATGCAATTTTAAAGTTAAATTTATTCACATAATGAAGGTTAATAAAAAAAATGCAAACTTCTCGCAAGAAAATAGCAATTCGTTAAAATGGGAGAAATCGGTAAATTTAGATAATATGCAAATGAGAATTTATTATTTTCTTTTCAACGCCCTTTTATGACAGTACGTCACTGGTAGACCAGAAACACTTATCGCCATATTCATCTGGTTCACTGTCAAAATTAGATACCATCGCGATTCCAAGGTCGTTTAGGATTCCTCCTTCCTGACTATATATATTCTAAGGTTTCAACAAACTCGAAAACGATAATATTTCGGAACAAATCATGCGCTGTATACAATTTTTGTGTATCAGCAATGTTTACCGAGTATAAGGTTGACAAATGACATGTCACTACGAGGAAGCAAATTTTCTGTCTGATTTGTCTCAAATTTCTGCTTCCTTTTATCTGTTATAAATTTGAGACGTAAATCCGTTAAAATGTCCTTAATTAAACCTATTTTTGAATAATAATATTTTTAAATAAAATTAACTAGTAAAAATATTAATAAAAACACGTTCAAAACTCAAATATCCTAAAAAATATTCTAAGAACACAACTGGCCTCCTACCCATTTCTTCAGTAATCAACATTTTGTTGACTGCAAAATTATATCTTATTAGGAAAAATATTATTAAAAAAGAAGCAATAATGCTAATGATAAAACGAGTATAAATACCCTTTTTGAATATTTAGTCCAGTTTAATGCATAATCATATTACTAACAGACATATTAATAATAAAGTAGTATAAATAGATCCTATTTTTTTTGTTATAACTCAGAATAATCGATTTTTTAAACGGTAATTTGCTGTGGATTTTTATGGGTTTATTCTAGGAGCAAGCAATTATTACACATGTATTTGCTCGGAACTTTGGTGACTAGAGACAAAACATTTTTTGAAGAAACGAAACACCTTTTCAGATCCTAACTGTAAATTGTAAATATTACCGTGAGGAAGGTGCTCAGATTATTTACGCATATTTAAGTTTGGATTTGATATAACAGTTCTGTGGACTTACATATCTCAAAAGTTTCCTTTTGAATATAAGTATGTTTAGAGAAGACAATTTTGGATAATTTTGAATTAAAAAAGTCCTAGTAGGAATTTATGTAATTCAAGGCTTCATTTATATATCATATTATGTTTATATCTTTTTAGTGTTCGATATTATTAACTGAACTTAATTAATGAAATAATAAAAATAATAATAGTTCCAACACTGAACTTTTTTATTACAACAGAACTCTAACTCATAATTAACTACAGAGTGTTAAATTATACAGAAATTTTAATATAATTAACTAGTTAAATCTTTGGTCAAGTTTATCAAACGCTTTAGACACAATATTGGGAATATCGCCAACCAATCAAACACGTAAGATTATTTACAGAGTAAAAGCTACACAGAAAATAATCATTATTTTCAAATTTATAATGACTTATATACACCTAATTTTTTAATTAAAAAACCGATTTCGAAATCGTGCAGATGCCCTTAAAAATTGATATTTTTTATTTTCTCATGGATCATCAGATCCTGTCCAATTGTATTTGAAATCGGTTAATACCTAAACATTAAAAAATACTTACCTTTTTCTCCATAACAAATTGTTTCTATTTGAATTTCTTTTGTATTATGAACACTACTAGAATATTGTTGAGAACATGCAAATGTCTTTTCAGGACATTTAAAAGACGAACAAGTACCTAAAAAAAAATAGAAAAATGTGAAATGACTTTTCATAAATAAGAAAAATGGATGTTTGGAAAACAGAGGAAAACAAATGAACGCTGTAAATGTAAAACTATTCTTTAATAGCGAATTCGACTCAAATGCTCTTGCTCGATGACAAAGCGCTTTTAGTTCTGAATTGATTTTGGGCAGCATTTTTATAATTCAAATGTATATCTAGCAGTGCACACAGCAAGCACGAGCTAGAGTTCCACATTGGTGTAGTGCATCTTTATCGTTATTCGACTGGCACAGTTAGCACTTGACATTTCAGGTTTATAACAAATTTTTAAAGACATTTATTTATTGTTGCCAAACCAAAAATCTCAATTAATTTCAAAGATTTTCCATTCTCACTAATAATAAAAACAAAGATGGTAATATATTTAAAAATAATTAATAATTCCTAACCTCCAAAATGACACTGGCACTGAAAAAAGTACAGTTCCAAAAAATTCGAACTTTGAGCGGGATCCCTGCCAGTAGAACAAACATTTCACTATGCCTTGGTACAGAGTAATTTGAGTCGAATGCAATAATTTACTTTTAATTAATTAGGTTCTGCCAGTCGAACAGACAGCACTTAAAAAAGTCGAACTAAATGCGCATTAATGCAGCCAGTCGAATCCGCTATAAATAATTAGGTATAATACCGCTCAATTGTTAAATATCGAACAATACAGCAAGCTGCAAGAAAAATCATTAAAATTTGTAAGCCTAATAAATTTTCATATTTTTAGGCAATGAATAATTTGAAGTTCATGTCATTTAGACAAACTTATTCGGAAGTTTTGTCAAGGTCAAAATTATCGGACAAATTTGTTAAGTTTGTAACATAATCCTGAAAATTCCACACCTGTAATTTTGAACCAATCAAATTACGTGTTTTTGACAGATCACCATGGCAACGGAGGTATTTTAGTGGAAATTTTTTTCTCGTGGGGTACCCAACAGCGAATTATACTGGAAATTTTTTGACGTTTACAATAACAGACCATTTTTGACAGACTGGTTTTTATTTGTTCACATAATAGGTTTAGTTTTGATACATTTTAGTTACAATGCTAAGGTGTTTTCTATATTCTTCGGCCACTTCTTTTCTTCTTAATGGCGAAAATGCAGGACTTTGGATGCTTTGAATTATGTGTCTATGTCTAAATATATATAATATTTAGACACTAATTTATTCACCTTTTTCCCATTCAGCACTTTGAATTTTGCGTAGTTTAGGTGCAAATATTCGTGGACAATTCGGAACAAATTTTCGTTTTTCAAGTTGGAGCCACAATCCTCTATTAATCCGAGTAATTAAGTCATGGTGCAATGATTGATCATTACATCAGACAATTTCACGCATATTTTGCATAGCGTATGATTTTCAAATCGATTCATTTTTAAACAAATAGGTAATTTTGTTGGTTTTACTTGCTGTGCAATATTCTTTATCGCAACAAAACACGAGTTATTTAATGTTTTGAACTGTCAAAATACAATGATCACAGCTTCCTACGATTGATGCTTGCTGACGCTGGTTATGAATTTCATACCATTTTAAAGCGCTCATAACGCATGTTAATAAAAACGCAGAAAAACAATTTTCTACCACTTGTAGTTATTCAAAACTTACGTAAAATTAAAGAATATACTATTTTCTATTTTCAAATGGTATTCCCATGCAACTACAATGAGTAGAAATAAGCAATTTGAAGGCCTAAATAATTGCAGCGAAACATTTTTTTACGTCGGGCCGCTTGACAACTTCAAAACTGAAATTATATTCGAGGTTAGGGTCTCACTTAGTTACCATGACAACTCAACAATCAAGGCGACAACACCTTTTATGTTTCACTGGTGACTTGGAGAAAATAATTTGCATTGTTGAGAAACGAAAAATAAATTTTAAAAACATTTAATTTTCAACCATAATTCGGCGTGGAATTTTCTTACCGAATACCACGCGAAGTCAAATTAATATCAGGAAATTTTTTCTCGCTCATGAATATTTTTAGAAAATTTCCCTCGTCAGCGACTCGGGAAATTTTCAAAATATTCATGAGCTCGAAAAAATTTCCGGAAATAATTTGACCTCTAGTGGTATTACTAGTGACAATATGTTGTCATTTCTTCTCTTAAAAACTAAGTATTTTCCATTTTTTCCGTATTAAAAAAAGAAAATAAAGAATTAAAAACACCAATATGAGTTTTTTGTTCATTCCAATCACTAGAGAATTTTATTTAGTGATTTTTACTTTCCTATCTGTATACAGATAAGGAAAGTATAGGAATCATGATTTTTACATTTGTATCTATCATATCATATTCAACAATCTGGTTCATAACTTGGCAACTTAAGATATTTTGTTGACTGTAAATCATTGTGCCTTTTGTGAGTATAAATTGAATATTAAACTGTTTAATAAGGACATTTAGGATGGTGTAAAAATATGTATTGTATCAAAATAAAAGGAATAAGAGTATTTGCGATCATTCCATAGGTAAAGTTATGTTACCATAGGCGTAGTATTATGTAGGGAATAGGGCTTGATTTCTTTAACATTGTAAAATAATTTAGCACTATTTGCGTTAATAATAATGTTATGTCTTTTTACGATCAGATTTCCTAGAGAAATATTGCTTGCTGTAGATTTTATTTTAATATGTTTATATTATTTATTTTAGATTTCTATTGAAAATATAAAATGTCAAGTTATAATTATTAAAAAATCATTAAATACAAATTATTATTATCTATTAATTTCTTCATTGGAAATGCAAAACTCTCCACAGGAACATATTGTAGATATTGCACATTTCAAAATGAAAATAATTAGTTAATAATTAGCACGACCTTCATTAATTGAGTCGAAGTAAGAAATTACTAAATCACCAAATTTTTTTCATGCATAAAATCGTCGCATAAGATATTAAAAAATATATAGACAACGCTAAAGCCACCTGCAGACGGGGCCAATAGTGGCAGCTAAGCGTGGCAGCCAGTCAAATGAAGACTGTAGAGTAGGCTACACATGAGAACAGTAATGGCTTCCATTAAAAAGTTCTAGTAGTAGCCAGCCCAAGTAATTATTTTATATTTTATAAAAGCTGAAAAAATGTTTACAGAACAAAATTTATAAAACAGAATATTGACTAAGAACATTTCCGGAACATTCTTTCAACAGTAATAAACACAAAATGGGCGCAGTGTTACAGAACTATTTGGTTCATTTGTAAATTTTATAAGATTTGTTGAATGCAGTTATCGGAGAGTTAATATACATTTACAAAAATTAAATTTACGGTCACATGACTTGGCCCTCTGGCAATCACTAAAATCAAACCTATTTGATTTTAGACAGCCAATATCCGCCAATATCCAACTAGATGTTAAAACGGAAGTATCCTTACATACGGGGATAGTAGAGGTATAATACAGACCACTAGAGAATAGTACTACTGGCCGCCATTTCTGTGCTCGTCTCCAGGGGGCTTAAGAGTTTGAAATATAATTATTCTTCTGTCGGTCCATGTACCTATTTTTTACCAATTAAAAAAGAAAATCGTAATTTAGACTTTAAAATAATACCCAAAATGTTTCTCCAATTTGAGCTACTATTTTAGTCGGTAATAAAATATACCCAACTTTTTGATGATTCCAACATTGGACTTTTGATGTCATATTATCGTTCTGTATCGTTGGCGTAGAGACAGTTTATAGCTAAAGAATCAATTCGCTCACTCTGCGTCGGCACTTTTAATCTCAATGTCCCAGTTTATACATTTAGTGAAGTAAACTCGCAATGAAATTATGACTTTTAGTATAACTAAATGAAACCTACACAATCTTGTAGAAAACACTCTGGGGCATTGGAAATGGAAATGTACATTTTTTTTTTAACATAACCGAACTTTGTAAATGGCTCTTAAACGTAACTGGGTTGGAATTAGAAAAACTACATTTCTCTTAACATTAACTGTTTTATTAATTATACAATATACAACCTACAATTTTGATTTTTTGCAGTCTTATACTTAAAATGTAAGCGCTACTAATGGCAATTCAGAAATTTCAAAAATATTTAAAGTTTTTTTTTAATGTAAGAAAATAAAATTATCAAAATTGTGTATCCAAAATTTCACCCTGCGGCTAACTATGTCCATCATTGAAAATTTTTATACATATATACGGAGTTAAATGCAGTCAGAACATTAAAAAAGTTTCTAAAGAAGAAATTAAGTCACTAACTTTAACGGTTATAGAAATATGAATTTTTTTCTAGGAGCCTTGGAATGTACGCTGATGCTAAGAGCGGCTACCATTTTGAAAATGACCTGCGTTAGAGCTTTGGTTACATCTAGAAATAAATTTTAAAAATCTATAAATAAGTAAAGCGTTGTGTATAAAACTTACTTTAAATGTTTTCCTCTTCGTAATCATCGTATAAATATAAATCAGGAACATTGTTCTGACAATTTTTGCAGGAACAATCGCTTTAGCATTTTAAGCCCTCTCTTAAGCATACACATCTATTATCGTGACATAACTGGCGAATGGACTTAGTATCCGTAGCCAAGGGAAACCTAAATCTAATGTCTAATTATATTTCTATAACCGTAAAAGTTAGCGACCTAATTTCTTCTTTAAAAACTTTTTTAATGTTCTGACTGCATTTAACTCGATGTATAATTTTCAATAATTCACATAGCTCGCCGCACAATGCACAATTTTGATAAATTTATTTTCTTAAATTTTTTTGGTTATACCTCCGAATCACCCAACTTTAGAAAAAAGCCAATTTCAGGAGCGATTTTATTCCACTAATTGCGCAAATCCCTGGCGCATACAGAATCATAACATCTGATAACGAAATGAAATATACCCCAAAAGCATGTAAAAACATTGTACTCTACCAAATGGCACCTGTGCCAATCCCAATCCTGAGTAAAGTGGTCAAAAAAATTATTTTATATTAAAAAAAAAAAACACATAAGGCATGACAGCGCTAATTTTTTTGTGCCCTTAGAGTTTTCCAGAAAATAACATATTCAATTATATTTTGATATACGAGTATATCGTTAAAAGGAAACATTTTAACATCGCACAAAAATATCTATCCACGATTAGTAGGTAGAAATCATTAAAAATATGAATAAATTTTTACTGATTTAAATTTATTTGTATGCCTATTGTTGTGATTAATTTTTACAGGTTGCCATAGAGACGACAAAAAAACTACTATGATTATGGTTAGGGTTGCCACCTTTTTGAAAAGTGAATAAAGGACTACGATGCTGGCAGAGGCTCCGGTATACAAAAAGTCCTCATCCTTCTACTGAACTTAAAAAAAAAAGTTTTCAGCTCATATATTTTGTACAAACCATGTCCCTTCCAATGATATGTGCTGTCAAAAAAGACATTTGCTAAAAAAAAGGACATTTGTAATATAAAATGACATTTGTCGTAAAAAAGTAAGCTTTAAAAAGTCACAAGGACCTTTTCAAAAAAGGACAGAAGGTAACCATAATTATGGTTTAAAAGAATTATCTAACAAGAGTTTATAATTATTATTGACTATCTCTGCAAATGGTTTATACATACATATGGTTTAAACGGTAGGTAAAAATATTATTAATTCAGGTTTAAAAGCTAGGTTCACAATGAATTAGGATTGTAATTTTTAGGGAAATCACAATAATTGTCTCTGTCAGGTCTTATGTGATTTTTTTGAATATGAAATAAAAATTTTTAACCACTTTGATTAGGATAGGGATTGGCACAGGTAAAATTTGGTAAAGTACCATGTCGTTACATGCCTTTGGAGCATATTTCATTTCGTTATCAGATGACGGTCGAAATTAGTAGTGTGTTCTCTTACTAAAACCAAATATAATATATGACAACCGCCTATATTCAAACAGCATCTGAATTTGTATCTCTGGAGTGGATGTTATTTTAAAACATCCAGTTGGTCCGAGTAAGCTAACTGATTTTTTAGCTATAAACTGTGACGTCGATAAGTTATTCGGAACGGCCAGGGGTATGACGTCAGGGGTAGTAGGATTTTACATAATGAATTGGAATTATCATTAGGAATGTCATAGGTTTTTTAGAATAATTAAATGTTAAAACGACTTGTAGGGTTAAATTAAAGTTGTTAAATTGAAAGAACATAAAGATATTGAATGGTAAAAAGAATTACAGAGAGTTAAAGTTAAAGGAGCCAAAAAGAGAGTATCAGATAACCAGATTCTCTAACTTTTAGCCGAACACGTATAGCAACGAAAGCGCCAAGTAGAATTTTTCAACAAAGTTCAATCACCAAAACGACAAGCATGCTATTGTATTCTTTAGTGCTAGACGATTTTGCTATGTTCTAAGATTTTGCTATTCTTTGTGATTTTTATTTTTTTGTAAGCTGTCATAATTATAAATCGTAAATGCTGATTGCTCTGAATAACTAGGATTGACATTTGAATGACAATTTGACATTATTATAATTTATTAATCATTAAATATGGACTCGGGAAGCATAAATCAATTAGAATATATTTAGGACATTTCCAAAATTATAACGACTCAAAAATCCAATAAACAGCATAAATTGGCTAACATTTCAATATTCAAGTCATAATATTTAGGTCCATATTTTAATTTTTGACTTATCTTAGCCTAGCTTAGCGCAGAGCAAAACGCTACTCATGTGTAACTTTTTTGAAAGCGTGTGTGCTTTTCACTTTTATTAATTGTTTGTCGCGTTTCTAGAGAATAAGTCCCTAAGAGGTAGGAAAACGGGAGATGTAGAAAGGTAGGAATTAGAGAAAGATCCAGGAGTCAAGAAAGTAAAGAAAAGCAGGAGTTGTAGCTGGTATTGGGATGGTGTTAGAAAAAGAAGAGAACATGATTGTTATATAAATTATATAATAATTTAAAATTTTCGTTTAGGTTTTGATCTTGTTCAAAAATTTAACCAGAGTGTCCACCACTCTAAGAATCTAGGATATTGGACCTTCTTGGGGTGGAACTATTATAGTATATTGAAAATTTTTTCTTTAAATTCACCTCTGATTCAGAAGACCTTCTCATTGTATTGTTTAGATAGTGTGAAGCCGAATATTAGATAATATGTCATCTATGGTCAAAGTTTGTAGAATCATTTTAATGAACGTTGTTGCAACCGGCTGTGGGGGCTGTATAAAAATGACTTAGGTATATAAGATCAGAAGACTTCGGATGATAATTAAATAGGAGAAGTGGAAATCCTAGAATTAATATGAAACAAGAGGAAGTATTGAATAGCTATATCTAGAAGTTTTATAAAAAAATAAAAACAATTATGATTAATCCTGCCGTTTTTACGATTAAAAAATAATTAATTTTGCATCCATTGTTTTTAGGAAAAAGAATAGATCTAACAGATTTCACCATGTTAAACATTATTTAATGATTTTACCTTCGAGAATTATGCTCGAAGGGTTTTACAAGTGATACAAAACCTTAGGTAAGTACTAACATAACCTATTTAAAAGGTTTCAATGAACAAAACAAATAGGTACATTTAAACAAATAATTTTCCACGAGATTTGCGATAGGTACAATAAAAATATTCATTCGTTAGTGAACAATTGTTATTTGCTTATGCAACACTAAATCATTTAAATATAATAAGTTGTGTAATTTTTTATATAAAAAAGTATGTTTGTATTTATATACATACCAAACGATTTCAAAGGGAGATTTATAATGTTTAATAAAAGCTTACCTTTTAAAGGGGCACTTTCAAATGTTTGAAAATTCGTAATAAGAAAGAGTACAGTTAAACTGAAAATAGAGACCATTCTGCAAGTAAAAGAATCTTCTAGAACTATGTTCAGAAAGCAACGTTCTTGGCTTTGAAAGCAACTAAATGTTATCATAATCACCTTTACCTATTATAAATATATTGATAACATGACGGTAATGAATACTTAATGAACACTTTATTTTTAAATAATATCTATACAAAGTGAATTGTTTGAAAAATATAAATACGGAATACCTTTTTCTACGACTGTTATACAAAACTACACTTTTTCAACTTCTGTTTAAATAAGGAATGAGATACATTTCCTTATTGGATAATTTTTATCATATAAAGTAATCATTTCCGTGTCTTTCTAATTTTATAAAGAAATGTTAATTTCTTACTCATATGATTTACTTTATAGCATTGGCCTGCAGTCCACGCACACAATATCCTTTTACCTATCATTAAACTGTACGAGATGAGATGCTTAAATGGAAAATAATCGATGATTATTTTTGGGAATATTGATGGTTGAAAAAATGAAGTTTTATTACCATAATTAAATTCAGTGGCGGTTTGCCCGTAAGGGCACTTGGGCACGTGCCCTAGTATAATAAACAAAAAAAAAAAACAAAAATAACTTACATATTTAATATTTTCCTCAATGCCTATTATTATTTTATCTAATATTCAGCGCAAACCGCGTTGGCACGATAATGGACGACCGGGCGTTGAGCGACGTTCCGAGAATTCCGAAATTAAGTGAAAGATGGGCACAGTAAATGTGTGCCTCTGTTGTTTTCTCTCTAATTATGATGCGAAAAACAAGGACAACGACAATATCGCTTAGCAAGAGATGAACACATGCGATGGATTATACGTAACAAGCGGGGCGCTGTCCTCATCGTGATGTGCTGTACCCATGGCACAGATTACCTAGACCAGATACGAATGTACGCAGCGGTATCTTTACCGGCTCCCTCACAAAGGCGATGCCGGTTTCGGCTTAAGGTGCGTATTTGTTGGACCATAATAACAATTTATTTATTGTGATTACGAAAAAACGTTAGTTGGACCGTTGGAATAGTTAAGAAATGAAACTACAAAGAAAAATAACTTTTTTTTTATAAAGCAGTCAAAAATATGATGAAAATAAATCAATAATATTTATAAATGGGACAAAATTTTAATTTTTCTTTTGGTTTCGTCTGACTTTTTCGAGGATATCAAATCTCTATTTGCATATTTAATAGTATAAATAATTCTGAGTCTTATAAATAATTTAATGGTGTACATTTTCGCAAATTTTTGGCAAGGATGACCAAATTCTATTTTGCTCTTCTCAAAAAGGTATGCGTTGGAAATTCCAGGCTTAGTTGACTAAGTATCAAATAGGGAAATAAATATTTTTTCTAATTTGAAAATATAGAAGAGAAATTTTTTGCTGGGAGATTTTAAATTGCCAAACACCTTTTCTTCAGAGTCGTATACTTTAAAATGCGTTAACAAGTTAAAATTCTTAAGTAAATTGCATTCTTCTGAGAAATATACGCAAATTTCGCAAGAGTGGATATGTAATTATTTTTTGATTAAATAGCCACATACATAGTTAAATGCATTTTTAGTGGTCACATTTAGCTTCCTGTAGTCACATTCAGAAATAGTTATTGCCCCAACTGATTGTTTTGAAATATATTTAATTTTCATTAAGCGGAGAACTTGTTTTCCTAAGGGAAAAACGAATCCCGGGATTCATTTGCAGTGTGTGCCCCACTGCCGCTAGTGCCCACGAGCTGCCACTGATTAAAGTGTGAGTAAAAACCAAAATGCTATAACCTTACTATATATTAAATATTTGATATGACATTTTGTTTTGCTGTTAGGCTTTAGAATATAGCCATGCCGTGACTGCACATGACAAAACAAATAGTACATATTATGTTAGTTGCTGTTAATAGGTGGCATAATAAATTATTAAAATACGGAAAAGAAAATGCACTTGCGTCATTGTTTTATCGGAACAGCGATGTTTTAAATACTAGTATATTCTCCCTTTACTTGCTTTGCCTACGCCAACCTCCCTCTCTTTTGTCACTTCTGTTACTTGAAAGTCTCTTAATTTCAATCTTAGAGCATATAAGACTAGAGGTGTTACTCAAATGGGTTTGTTATGTACTGAGGAGGGTAACCCACTGATCTGTATTATTTTACTGGATAGGATATAGCCCCCTAAAAAACGTTCCGAAAAATTGGCCGATTTGGGCAAATAATATGGCGGACCGGATGTTATTTAACATAACCTCTATTTCCATTTGTCATCACATTTGTCATATAATTGTTCGAACAAATTACGATGACACGTTTTTTTTATTTATTTAGGTAGTATCGGATAGCATTATTATGATATAAACAATAAACGTTCATTCGTGAAGACACAATATGCTTCACGTTTCCATTTTTATATTTTCTTTCATAACAAATCAAATTATAGGTGAATTTTCCCGAAGGACATTGCCCGCAGAAGGAATAGAAGAAGAATAAGAAGAAAAACTAATCAAATTATAGGTTAGGTATGTCAAATTATCCCAAAATTCAGTTCTGTGACCCCACCATAATTTGCCCAAATCGGCCAGCACTGTTGCACTTCCGGTCTCCTTGGTGGAACGGATTTTTAGTATGTTAAATATAGCCTATATCCTATCCAGTAAAATAATGCAGATCAGTGGAATAACCCCTTCGGTGTATATGAAGTATTATGATTGGCGAATTTAAATAACGCGCGTATTTGTGATAAATGACATTTCATTTGATGTCTTGTTTTCGTTTAAAAAAAACAGATCGTTTTTTGTGGCTTCCAAAGACAATTTGGACGACGTGTCTCTTTGATAAATTTTTAAGTGTATACAATCAGTGCTAATCATGCCGAAAACTTGTATAGTTTGCAATAATAAATTCTTAAATGGGTCCTGGTTGGCGTTTCAAAAGTATTCTATATTCCATAAACGTAACTTAAAATGGGAAATGGGCAAATGAATAAGAAAACATGTTTGTAAGAGGGAAAGACCACTGACGCGACATTTCGCGCGCGAATGATCGCGCGCGGCAATACTTTTGATGTTTTTAAATGACCACGCGACCACGCAACAGAACCGCGTTAATGGGCTTTGAGTCATTTAAAAACATCAAAAGTATTGCCGCGCGCGATCAGTCGCACGCGACATGTCGCTCATTTGAGCATCACCGTAACT
This sequence comes from Psylliodes chrysocephalus, assembly GCA_927349885.1. Classification (NCBI taxonomy): domain Eukaryota; kingdom Metazoa; phylum Arthropoda; class Insecta; order Coleoptera; family Chrysomelidae; genus Psylliodes; species Psylliodes chrysocephalus. Next base: position 51,609,159 of record OV651813.1, on the reverse strand, counting down.
GGTTGCGTTCGACAGAAAATAGTTGTTCTCTTTGCGATAATGCTTATACTGGGTATACTGTATACTGTATATTGTCAACAAAAATGCTGAAAAATTTAAATTTTATACTTTTCTTTCAATTTTTCTATTACGGTCCATTTTAGAGAAATGATGTTAAAACAAAAATTATAAAGATACACACAGACACACAGACACACAGACACACAGACACACAGACACACTGACACACAGACACACAGACACACAGACACACAGACACACAGACACACAGACACACAGACACACAGACACACAGACACACAGACACACAGACACACAGACACACAGACACACAGACACACAGACACACAGACACACAGACACACACACACACACACACACACACACACACACACACACACACACACACACACACACACACACATACACACACACATACACACACACACACACACACACACACACACACACACACACACACATACACACACATACACACACATACACACACATACACACACACACACACACACACACACACACACACACACACACACACACACACACACACACACACACACACACACACACACACACACACACACACACACACACACACACACACACACACACACACACACACACACACACACACACACACACACACACACACACACACACACACACACACACACTAGCGTCTATTTCTTGTGCTCTACAAATGAATCTGCTTCTGCGGCGCCATCTGGTGAAGTAAGGTGAAGTAATAACGACAGCTGTTGAGTTTGTTCGTGCTTGTTATTTTGTTATCAAGGAGGCGAATCGGCCTTGGTCATATTTAAAATTTCCGTACCTATTTTTATGGAGTTCCAAGTAACTACTGTAGTTGGCGGGTGGCAAAATAACGACGTCTTTTTCTATGCAAGTCAATGGGAGTTAAAGTGATTTTTGTAAAATTTAGTGAAAAGAATAAAAATAAGCTGAAATAAAGAACCTGACTACAAGTAACAATGAGTAACAAAAAACGGCAAAGCAGGATTTGCTTCTCTCCGGATTGAAAAACGGGATATAAATCCGATATTAAATTAAAGAAAACACAAGGAGATAAAAATCCAAGTCTTTTCAAAGCCTGGCTACGCCGACCAGAATAAACTCCAACGTCCTGGACACAGCTTAAATTGAATTGAAAACGTAAACTTTTTCACATAATTTCTTGCGATTGCGCATACCAGTCCATAAATATGCAACAAGAAAACGAAGCAACGATTTATCGTAGGGTAGCGGCCTCGCCGCCACCAAAAAACATCAACCCATACCTGGCTACGCCGACCGGCATAGACTCCAACGGCCTGGACACAGCCCAAATTGAATAATTGAAATGAAAAGTCTCAAATAAACACATTTATATTCTGGTTTTATCGTCTGGCCTGGAGCTATTGAAAAAACAGCCACTGTCATGCCTGTTATACGTTCTTTTACTATGTTTGACAACTCCACATTTATAGAAATAAAAATATCAGTTGTCATATTATTCATTAACAAAAAATAATATAGAACGGTATTACCATGAATATATTTATTTAGAACAAATAAAAAGCAATTGGCAACATCGCTAAAATTATTGAAACGGCCACTTTTCCGCGCGTTAAATCATTTGAAGGTCAATGCTGGGTTCATTTGTAGAGCACAAGGAATAGGCGCTTCTCACAGACACACACACATACACACAGACATACACACAGACATACACACACAGACATCATCGCGAAAATAGTCAAAACTCGAGGTCGAAAACTCGAGGTCGAAAACTCGAGGTCGAAAAAAATCATGATTCGTATACTTTCCTTATCTGTATACAGATAGGAAAGTAAAAACTGTTATACAAATTCAACGTGTGTGTCCCAGATAATTTATAAGATTATTTCCCTTGTTTTATATTAACCAATAAAATGGCACTATTTTTAAAATTCAGACCAATCGGATTCAATTATCAGCGACTATTTCACTAGACCAAATATCAGCGACTATTTCCCTAGAGAAATAGTCATTGAAACGTCACTTAAAAATGTCAAATGCTTCTGTCAGTTTTTGCTCATGCAGTTCTGTCACAATTTAATAAATTATAATAAAATGGAAAGATTCGGTGTTTTTGATAAAAACTCTATAGAAAAAGCTGTAAAATCTTTGGTACCTACGAATACGGTACGAAGTAAAAATAGTATTTGGGCTCAATTTACCCAATTTTGTACGGTGCGTAACTATACATTAGATGCACATACATCAGAAGGTGAGTTAAACAATATTTTGAAAGACTGGGCGTGGAACATGAAGAAAACCAATGGAGAAGAATATAAAGAATACACATTAAAATGTATGTGGAATTCCACAGCTAAAAGTTTGCAAGAATTATATTTTAATGAACATGGTATTTCTATCGATCCCTTTCAAGGTATTACGTTTAAAAGCGCAAGAGACGCCCGTAACGCCAAAAGGCGCGAATTACAAAAGCTCCCCGAAAAACGAAAACAGAGCTCAACAGCTTTAGACATGGCCGAATTTTACTCAATAATTGATAAATTTGATGAAGAAACACCCAACGGCTTACAAAAAAAGTTTTACTTTATAGCATCTGTAGAGTTGGCATGGCGAGGAGGTGAAGGAGCAATGTGTTTAACGGATCATTTCAAAATAGAATTAAAAACGGATGGAACTGAATCTGGAAGAATAGAGTACAATCCAGTTTTTACGAAAACATGTCAAGGTGGCAGCAAAAAATGTGCCGAAAGCAAGTGGCTTGTTACTAATACCAATAATCCTCGCAGGTGTCCAGTAAGGTTATACAAAACATTAATTTATTTATTTATTTATTTATTTATTTATTTATACATTGTTCAACAGGTTAAACCCAATTACAGAACAGGAGTACATTTGAAAGAAAACAGTTTAACAAAAGGCATATAGATAATTAATCTGAAATTACAGTAAATAAATTCAAAATTATTTTAAACAATGTGTTTTTATGTTTTTAACACTGCAATTAAATATATCCAACTGTTCACTAATATTATTATAATTATTACACATGTTATATACAGGTGAAAACTTCAGAACGTTTGTCCGTGGAGTCGCTATGTAAAATGATTCAGTGTTTCGAGAGGTTGCGCGTGGGATTCTAAAATTAAGCATATGTAAAAGAGCTTCACAATTGATTTTAAAATTAACAACTTTGTAGAGGGTAATTATGGAGAAGTACTTTCGTCTTACGTCGAGACTTGTCAATCTGTGTCTAGTCAGTAAAGCATTTTGAGTAATACCAATCGGTGGATAAATTTGGTCTGCCCGAAAACTTAAGTATTTGAGGAAACGCCTTTGTGTGGACTCTATCCGACAAATGTGTATTTGATAATAAGGATCCCAAATAAACGAGGCATATCTAAACGAGGCCCAAACATTACGTCCAACCGATTATTTTTAACAACAAATAAATTTTGGTTTAAAGATAAGTTTGTCCAGTGGTATAAAAATCAACCAGTCGGTAAAAATGAGTTGTCAAAATGGACAAAAATAGGAGCAGAATCGATCGGTGTGAATACCAAAAAAGTAAAAATTTCCAATCATTCGTGCCGCTCAACTGCCGTTTCACAATTAGCCAAATCTGGAGTTTCTGAACAAGAATTAATCAAAATCACGGGACACGGAAGTTCTTCGTCAATCAAGCCTTATTTACAAATGGATGCACAGCACCACCAAAATATTATAAATAAAATGAGAAGTTCTGATGAAAATACTGTAAATGTAGCAACATCATCTAATTATGTTATGAATCAAGCAAATTCCGCACCTTCAGGATCAAAAGAAGAACGACTGCAGAAAAGTCAATATTTAAACAATCAAACAGGCGCGACCTATAATAATTGTGTTTTCAACTTTAATTAATATTTGATTTAATGTTCGATTACTTTAGTTGTATTCCTGATGTTTGTGTTTTGTTAATAAAGTTTTTCTAATTTACTTATCCAAAATTTATTTTCGCCGGAAATAATCTTCCCAAATATAACACGACCTTGATTAATACTCTGCTATTTTTGTTGTTGCTAAATTTCTTGAATATTTTACAATTTGATTCGACATCATTTTGGCATTAATAATCAATTGACTATGTAACGTTCATTTTTGGCCCCACGAATTAATAAAATTGTTTTGGCTTACCTGGTTAATCATACGAAAAAAAAGGGTAAAATCGTATGGTTAATATCACTATTATTTTGGTCATTAACTAATTTCACCTGTATTCTAACTTTCAGACATCATTATTACAATTTATTTCATCTCACCACTAAGTAAAAGGATGGTAGCTCACCACTAGTATAATACTTTGTACATTGGTCATAATTTGCGGTGTAGTGTTCACTGTTTTAATTTGCCAGACTCTCCTAAAAATAGACCAAGTTTCGTTGTAAATTTATACATATTATGTATTATAGTCTCACCTTTGGGTAATTAATTATTTACGATACCATTCTTTAAGATTTTCTTTATTTTTGTTTATAACTGTCAGAATTGGATTAATGTTTATTAATTATGACAGTGAATGACATAAACGTCATTTGACGACAGAACACCGACAAATGTCATGTTTGTAGTACGTTCCAATATCGGGCTCAGAACCCGAGGTAAGGTAGTTTCACAATGAGCGATTTTAAGTCGTGAGGGATTTTTTTTGCGATCGCTGTTGTATTAATTTTTGTCGGGAACAGTTTCCCAAATGTAGCTATACTGTATATAAATATAGTTTTTAGGGTACCTTTCGTAAATGGTCTGTTAAGTTATATAGTGGGGAATTCTTGAGGATGAATTTCTGAACCCACTTGACATTTATCGGAAAGGGATTTCGGCCATTTTGGACGGCTGACGTATTGTTTTGTTTCTGTCAGTGGGTATTCAGTCACGAGAGACGATTTTTGTGTCGAAATAGAATTTTCTTAATATTTAGCCCCATCGGCTTACCCTAATTAAAGGGGATTTTAGATTCTATTTCATGGTTAATTGTGGGTAAATGGACATTTCGTATTTTGAGGGGAATTTTAGTGAATTGGTAAATTCCCATGGTCATTGGTCCAGCCCATATCTAATATAGGATTTTAACGCAATAATCGGGAGTTCACAGCATTTGGAGTGTGGAATATTGTTGTGCTGTGAATCATCTCACGTGTTTCTCATCCTTGGAAGGCTACCAAGTTAACCCTTTACGAAAAAGGTATGTTTTGTATATATTAGGTTATGTTACCAACCATGTGTAACAGAATTTTAATTATTTGAGCTCATAATACTGTTTATGACTCATTGTTGAACCAATGTAATTTTTCTTTATCCTAGATGCTGAATATTTTCTAGTTTATGTACATTTTTGGGTAATCCTATAGTTCGGGATACTTGAGTCAACGTGTATTGACAATTTTCTTTGTAATATTTTAAGGGTTTCACCCAGGGGCTTGTTAGCCCAGGATTAGACGACAATTTTCACCCAGGGGGTTGTTAGCCCAAGATTCGTCGACATTTTAACCCAGGGGGTTGTTAGCCCAGGATTCGACGACAGTTTGACCCAAGGGATTGTTGACCCAGGATTTCAACAGTTGTACACAGAGGGTTATATCGTCCGGAGTTCAACGGTTTCATCGTGGACTCATCGAGGGGACACAGAACATTGGTATGCTAGCCACCTAGTTTACTTGTAGCTAGATTTACAAGAATGTTTCTTGTTCTGGATAGGAAGATGGGAATGCTGTGAAAGAAGACACCCTACTATCAGGTTTTTTTTATACCTTATACTGAAGGTTTCATGTGTGCATTGTTAAACTATACATTCACTTTCAACCGAATGTTGTCAAGGTATTCTCAACATTATTTATACTTTTGAGCACAGAATGTTCTAGGGTTATTTCACTCATAACTTAAGTATTATCAAATAGTACATCGTTTAATTGATTAATATTTCAAGCTTTTACTTAATTTAAGCACTTAATGCTGATGTAGTAATCCTTCGGGTCGCAGAACACTTGGACTGCTTCCACGTTTAAGTTGTAATTCTTCAGTTATTAAGGGCTACTGCCATAATTTTACTTTATTCAATTTATTCATTATTAAATGGACCAGACTTAACTATAAGTTAAGCAATCTCAGAAGACCCGTGTGGGGGCAGAGATTAAGTAACCTCTTCCAATCTGGGAGTTTAATTAAATAACCTCTGTCTAAAGTCCTTTATATGTTGTATTTTTATTATTTTTTTTGATATTTTTATTTAGTTCTATGAATTATACTTAATTATAAAATTTCATGGTTTAATAATTTTCTTTTGGGTAGTTTGGTCTTAACCAAAAGTTAAGCAGATATCGCCTTCCAATTTGGAGAGGGTTATAAGATTATAAAGATTATAAGTTTACTGTTTTTATAATATATGAAGTAGTATAGGTACGGTGATGCACAATATTTAAGTTAACTATTATATTATATTTTTTTTATGTAAGGCGGAAATTAATGTTTTGCGCAAGCGTCATGCCTGGTACCAAGCTAACGACGAACCGTTCCATACTTTGATACATTTATTAATTTTTTTGGGTTATGCATATACATACACTGTGTAAGTTTTTCCTTTTAATTTCCTCCAACTTTTTTTTTTTTATTATCTAAGCCATCAGGTAATTAGTTTGTATATTTACTAAATATTTTTTTTTTTCTTTATAAAGGAACATAAGTTGAGGTTTGTCTTTTATTTCTTTCCTCATTTACTGGGTTTTTGGGGAAATAGGATCATAGTTTGGCCACTATATAGACCCAGTTGGCGCCTATTTATTTGTCTACTATTTCCGGAATTTTTGTAAGCTATCCACCCCCTAGCTGCCGTCTGAGCGACGTCGAAGGCCCGAAGGTTGACACCGGAACAACCGAAACTTGTGTAACCGTAGTAGACAACATTTTAATTGTAGTTATTACTTTAATAATTTTTTTTTAAGTTTAAAAATTTTGGTGGAATCACCAAGTTCATTTTGTAGGTTACATTTTTGGCGCCCAACGTGGGGCTGTCTTGTTTAAAATATTATATTTTGAGTAATTACCTTGGCTTTTTGATGAATATAAGTCTTAGATAATTTTCATGCTGATAGAATTGAGTATATGTATATGCATTTACCATTTGTTGTAAGAACTGAATAGTGTACCAATTTGATTCATTGATTCACCTTTGTAAATGATTTTTACTATTTGAATTTTGAGTATTTAAAGAAAGTCAACTAATTGTGTATTATAGTTGAAATTTTGACTTTATTATTATTTTCGCACTATATACTGTATATTTTGGAACTTATATTTATATTGAGTTTATGAGTTTTGATATTAAGATGGCTCGTAAAATGTTTATTAATCGTTTGGAGAAAGAGGAGCTTGAGTGGGAACTTCGCTTTAGAGGTCTCAATGTTGGCACCGCAGAAGAGATGCGATCTCAACTTTCTATGGCTCTGCGTATGGAAAAAGCTGGTGATAGTTTTAAGTACCCTAGTTATCCTTTTAAGTTTGCTGATGATGAGGCTGCTCTTTCCAGGAAATGTGTGGAGTTAGACGCTTTGTTAAGTAGTTATAGTGGGAGTGCTAATGTCAGCGAGACTCAGAAACTGCAGAGTAAGTTGTCACATACATGGAATAGGTTTGATCAAATGGATACCGCTGGAGATGTAACACTTGAAAGCAAAAGAACAGAAATATTGACAAAATTGATTAGTTTGCATGATGAGTTTCAGACGAAATCGCGACCACCTCCTAGTAAAGATGCTATTGTACCAGCTGCATTGAGTGTCGTGACCAGTAATCTAGATGGACAATTTTTGAACGGTGTGCAAAATGCTGCTACTTCGTCTCCTGTTGTTAGTATTCCACATGCTTCTTCTCAGGCTAATATTTAACAAACTAATATTTCGCAGGCTAATATATCTCATAGCCTGAATTCTAAAATGGTACCGCCACATAAGTGGGGATTAGAAAAGTTTTCTGGATCATCTAGGTCTTTGTCCATTACAGCTTTTCTCGAACGAGTAGAAGAACTTCGTATCGCTCGCCATGTTCCGTCAGAAATATTGTTAGATTCAGGTGTTGATTTGTTTTCCGACAAAGCTTATCAATTCTACAAGGATGTCAGGCTTCGTGCTCACAGTTGGTGTGAATTAAAAGATGAGTTCAAACGAGAGTATTTAACTGCACATCATACTGATGATTTGTTTGATGAACTCAGAAAAAGGACACAACATTCGTCTGAGTCTATAGGTGTTTATCTTGCTGTTATGTCTAGTTATTTTAGTAGGTTGGGATGTTTTGTGCCTGAAAATGCAAAAATGTCAATTATTATTAAGAATTTACACCCTTTTTATCAAGATAGATTGAGAGATCCACTTCCTAGTACTGTAGAGGAGTTGAGACAAGTATGTCGTCGTATGGAGGATAGACGCGATGCTATTAATAGCTATGTTGAGCCTAACAGTCGAAGAGGTAATGTGTTAGAAAGAGATTTGGCTTTCGTCGATGTTGACACACGTCAAGTAGATCGTTTGGATGTAGATCGTTTGGAGGTAGATAGTATGTCGATTGGTAAAGAGTCGTCAGTTGTATGTTATCGGTGTAAGAAACCTGGGCATCGAGCAATTGGTTGTCTTCTTCCCAAGCAGCTGAAATGTTTTAAATGTCAGCGTGAAGGTTATACAGTGAGGACTTGTCCAAGGTGTAACCAGGGAAACGAAGTCAGGCGCTCTTAACTGGTCGAAAGAGTAGTGCTGTACAACGCTCGACTAAAGTTCAACCCATTCTTGACTATATTTTGGATCATGCTAGGGATGATGAAAGGCCCTACCTTAAGGTAAACGTATTTGGTGTTGAGTTATTAGGTCTTTTGGATTCGGGTGCGTCGAAGACTATTGTAGGTAGTACTGGTTGGAAACTTTTGCAGACTTTAGGTTTAGAAGTTGATACTTCGAAGAAAACTAGTTGTAGGGTTGCGAATGGACAGATGTGTGAGTGTATTGGTGAGTGTTTGGTTCCATTTGCCCTTCGAGATCAAGTGAAGATTATTCCTGTTTTAGTAGTGTTAGATGTTCCACATGTTCTTATTTTGGGTGCTGATTTTTGGAGAATAATGGGGGTTGTACCAGATCTTAGACATAATGAGTGGCATTTTTCAGAGTCTTCCGTTGATATTGCCACAGTAGATCATCTTAGGAGCAGTTTTACGCTTAGTGATTTGCAGAAAGCTCGTTTGGATGCTGTAATTGAGCATAATAAAGTTTTAATGGGGACTAGTTTAGGGTGTTCTAATGTTGCTGAACACACAATTGTTTGTCATTCTCCACCCATTAAACAAAGATATTACCCAGTTTCTCCAGTGATGCAGGAACATATTGATAAGGAGTTGAATGAAATGCTTCGTCTTGGTGTTATTGAGAAATCTAACAGCCCGTGGAGTTCGCCGATTTTACTGGTGAAGAAGAAGGATGGTACTTTTCGCTTTTACGTGGATTATCGCAAGTTGAACGCTGTAACTGAAAGGGATAGTTACCCTCTTCCTTATATTACCAATACTTTGGACAAACTTCGTAATGCCCATTATTTATCCACATTGGATATCAAATCTGCATATTGGCAGGTAAAGGTGGCTGAGTCTTCAAGGCCTTTTACAGCTTTTACTGTCCCTGGACGTGGGTTATTTCAGTTTAACCGAATGCCCTTTGGACTCCATAATGCCCCTGCGACGTGGCAACGCCTTATTGATCAAGTTCTTGGACCCGAGCTGGAACCTAACGTTTTCACCTATCTAGACGATGTAGTAATTGTTACTCAGACCTTCGAGGAACATTTGGTTATTTTAGAGGAAGTTTTTAGGCGTATTAGGGAAGCCAATTTGACTGTTAGTTGGGATAAGTGTTATTTTTGTCGTCCCCAATTGAAGTATTTAGGGTATGTTATAGATGGGACTGGACTTCATGTGGATCCTGACAAGGTCAAGGCTATGTTGTTGTTACCTACGCCTAAATGTGTTAAAGATGTTCGTGGTGTGATAGGAACTTTCTCATGGTACCGCAGGTTTATTCCTGATTTTTCCACTTTGATTTCACCAATTACGGCTTTGTTGCGTAAGGGTAGGAAGTTTAGCTGGACACCAGAGTGTGATGTTTCATTTAATAAGATTAAGGAATGTTTGGTGAAGGCCCCTGTGCTAAGTTGTCCTGATTATAATTTTCCATTTGAAGTTCATTGTGACGCTAGTGGTTATGGACTTGGTGCTGTCCTCGTTCAGATTCATCCAGATGGGGATCGAGTAATTAGTTATTTGAGTCGTTCGTTGACTAAGCAGGAACGTGTTTATTCCACTACGGAGCGTGAATGTTTGGCAGTTCTATGGGCAGTAGAGAAACTTAGACCGTATTTAGAGGGTGTCTCATTTACAGTAATCACCGATCATTATTCCCTGGTTTGGTTACAAAATCTAAAGGACCCTGCTGGTCGATTAGCCAGATGGAGTGTCAAACTCCAACAATACGACTTTAAGATTGTTCATCGCAAGGGTAAAGATCATGTTGTGCCGGATACTTTGTCTAGGGCTATACCGGATGTTGAGATTAGTGAGGTTTTTGTTGTTAAAGATCGTTGGTACAGTGGTATGATAGAAAAGGTGTTAAAACACCCTATAAAGTACTCACAGTGGCGAGTCATTGATGGTAAGCTATTCAAACACATTAGAACAAATTATAAGACTTTAGGAGATGTTGCTGACGATTGGAAAGAAGTTGTTCCTAAAGGGGATAGGCGAGGGATTATGCAACAATTGCATGATTTGCCTTTAGCTGGACACATGGGTGTGTTGAAAACTTTTAAGCGTGTTAGTGAAAGGTTTTATTGGCCCAAACTTAGGTCAGATGTGGCTGCGTTTGTTAGGAATTGTTCGGTTTGTGCAGCGCATAAGGTTGACCAGAGTGGCCCTAAAGGACATATGACACCCCAACCTAGAGCTACTCGTCCTTGGGAAATTATTTCTACTGACTTGATAGGTCCACTACCTCGATCCATGGCTGGCAATAGATTCATCTTAGTCGTTGTCGATCTGTTCACCAAGTTTACGCTTACTTTTCCTTTGAAATCCTCTACTGCACCAATAGTAGCTAAACGAATTGAAGAGGGGGTATTTTTGTTGTTTGGTATTCCGCGTTTGTTGCTTTGCGATAATGGTCCACAATTTACTTCGGGAGCGTTCTCTTCTTTAATGAAGGAGTATGAAGTTTCGGTACGGTTTAACGCCCATTATCATCCTCAGGCGAATCCTACTAAAAGGTATAATAGGACTTTAAAAACGATGTTGGCTATGTTTGTTTCTGATAATCACCGAAAGTGGGACGTTGACTTAGCAAAAGTGACTTGTGCTATACGTACTTCTTTTAATGAGTCTACTAAACAGACTCCTTACTATCTTAATTTTGGAAGAAATATGGTCTTAAAGGGTAGCGAATTTGCAATTAAAGATAAACTGAGAGATTGTTCTGCTGACATTGGTATTAATAATGTTGAGAATAACAAGGCATTTGATGATTTGTTTAAGGACGTCAGGGAACGACTAGATAAAGCTTCGCAGAAAAACGAAAGGGTTTATAATCTTCGGCGACGTAGGGAGGAATTGCTTCCTCATCAATTGGTTTGGCGTAAGAATTTTGTTTCTTCTGATGCTGCGCGGTACTATACTAAGAAACTAGCACCTCGATGGGTTGGTCCCTATTTAGTTAAGAAAAAGGTATCTCCGTGGACATATGTTTTGATGGACGAAAAAGGTAATGACAAAGGGACTTGGAATATTAAAGATTTGAAGACAGCTAGCGCTGGTGATAATTCACCTGAGTGAATTCTCTTGAAGTAAGGGGGGAATCTGTAACGTTCATTTTTGGCCCCACGAATTAATAAAATTGTTTTGGCTTACCTGGTTAATCATACGAAAAAAAAGGGTAAAATCGTATGGTTGATATCACTATTATTTTGGTCATTAACTAATTTCACCTGTATTCTAACTTTCAGACATCATTATTACAATTTATTTCATCTCACCACTAAGTAAAAGGATGGTAGCTCACCACTAGTATAATACTTTGTACATTGGTCATAATTTGCGGTGTAGTGTTCACTGTTTTAATTTGCCAGACTCTCCTAAAAATAGACCAAGTTTCGTTGTAAATTTATACATATTATGTATTATAGTCTCACCTTTGGGTAATTAATTATTTACGATACCATTCTTTAAGATTTTCTTTATTTTTGTTTATAACTGTCAGAATTGGATTAATGTTTATTAATTATGACAGTGAATGACATAAACGTCATTTGACGACAGAACACCGACAAATGTCATGTTTGTAGTACGTTCCAATATCGGGCTCAGAACCCGAGGTAAGGTAGTTTCACAATGAGCGATTTTAAGTCGTGAGGGATTTTTTTTGCGATCGCTGTTGTATTAATTTTTGTCGGGAACAGTTTCCCAAATGTAGCTATACTGTATATAATGTTATGTTTGTTCTAAACACAACCTTTACAATAGCCCGTTGAACGCCTTTGTTTCTCTTTCCCAGGGGTAGTTTCAATAAGCACTTCTAATTTTATTTTAATTTTATTTTAAATTTATTTTAATTTTATTTTAATTTTATTTTAATTTTATTTTAATTTTATTTTAATTTTATTTTAATTTTATTTTAATTTTATTTTAATTTTATTTTAATTTTATTTTAATTTTATTTTAATTTTATTTTAATTTTATTTTAATTTTATTTTAATTTTATTTTAATTTTATTTTAATTTTATTTTAATTTTATTTTAATTTTATTTTAATTTTATTTTAATTTTATTTTAATTTTATTTTAATTTTATTTTAATTTTATTTTAATTTTATTTTAATTTTATTTTAATTTTATTTTAATTTTATTTTAATTTTATTTTAATTTTATTTTTATTTTAATTTTATTTTAATTTTATTTTAATTTTTTATAGAATTTATTTGGAATTATGCAAAATTGTGTCAAAAAAATGCTTAAATAAACAAACTTATAAAAATTACCTTATAGTTTAATTTTCAACAAATCATCATAGGAAAATTGAACAAATATTAAATACCTTGGAAGAAAATAACTTATAAGCTACCCTACTACACCTACTAATGTCAAAACTGTTGTCAAACAAAAGTTTACAAAATCCTAAACTTGATTGCTTAGGCTAGACTATACATTTAGCCTGACATGGTAAAATTATTAACAACTAAACTATAATTATAAATATAACTGTTCAAACTTTCAACAACAAAAAAAAAAACTTGTGATTAAATATCTATTATTCCTTTTGGAAAGTCATTAATGGCACAAATTAAAATGTTCATAAATACCGGTCTGGGTATCTCCACTTTCCAGTTTTATCTTCCTTCTTGGACTCCCGGTCTTATCTGTCTACCACCTTTTGCATGTACTCTCCTTTTTTTATATATCTTTTATGACCTTATAATCTTTTATCACAGTAGCTTAACAGTTTGCTTATTTATTTTTATAATACTAGGAATATTATCTCTTCTATTTAGAAAACTATTGCTCCTCTAAAATTACTGACATTTTCTTTTCAAATTTCAAAATTGACAACCACCATTTTTTTTAATCAATCTCCCATCATTCCAAAAGCCCGATTCATAATTGAATTTCTATACAGGGTGTCACTGCATCATACCAATATGTATCATTTACTTTGATAATTTAAAAATGAAAAATTTACCATATCAACATTCCCAAAATTTGTTTTTCTGTTTATTTGCTTATTAGCATAATAAACAGGAAAACCAAATTTTTATCTTTAATATTAATTATAAACAAATTTTCATTTACCTACATATCAACGAATCCACTTGTGGATAAATAATTTAATTAACAATTAATATTTATTAATATTGTTAATATTATTTTTTATTATTATTATTATTATTATTATTATTATTATTATTCTTATTATTATTATTATTATTATTATTATTATTATTATTATTATTATTATTATTATTATTATTATTATTATTATTATTATTATTATTATTATTATTATTATTATTATTATTATTATTATTATTATTATTATGATTATTATTATTATTATTATTATTATTAAACGTGAAATTTATACAGCTGGCTAATGTGAAAATTTCCCCTTAATTTTCCCGTTATGGGATCTATCAAAATGTAACTATTTACACCGTCTACATTGTCTATAGCATATGGTCCTTCGAATGGTAACTGCAATTTAGCGCATCTATGTTCCCTTCTACTAGGTACTTTAAGGGCTTTTACAATCACCAGTTCCCCTTTCTCAAATGTGACCTGTTTTCTGATACTTTTCATTCTTTTTTTAATTAATTTTTCGCTATTTTTCTTTAATCTTTTATTAACCTTTTCTATTAGATACTCATAATTTTCTGTTTTTTCACATTTCCAAGGTCTATCTGGAGATTCTCTCTTCATTAGCAAAACTGGTGCCACTTTCGTTACAGTATTTGGGATTCCATTCATGAATTCTTCTATTGTCGGCAGATATTGTTCCCACTGTTTATGGTGATCATATGTTAATATCCGAAGATATTTTATAACTTCACGGATGTATCTTTCCGATGGATTCGCACACGGATGCCGTACACTAGTATATACCGGATTTACATTATTTTTTTTTAGCCATGTCTTAATTCGTTCATTATTAAAATAAGTGGCGTTATCCATAATACATATTTCAGGTATACCTAACTCCGTAAAATAATTTCTTAAACATTCTTGCACTATTCTAGTATTAGTTCTTTTTGTTGGATATAACTTAATAAATTTTGAAAAATTATCCAGAATTATCAAAATATTTCTATTGTTTTTATCATTAGGTATCAAATTTGACATAAAATCTATTGCTATTGTCTCTAGGGGTTTATTTGTTGTTATCGATTTTGGTATATTTTGATTGTGTGAATTTTTATGTTTGGATATCTGACATATTGTGCAGCTTCTTATAATATTTTTTATAATGGCTACATCCCCTTTTGCTATATAATTTTCTCTAAATACTAACCAAGTTTTCCTACTTCCAATATGTCCATAACGTTCATGTAGTTTCTTTAAAATTTCATGTGCCAAATCTTTCGTAATTAAATAAAGTTCATTTTCATTTATGTTCTTGTAATAAATGTCATTATCATTTAGAGCTCTTTCTTTGTCCCTTTCTGATAAATTCCTTTGATCATTTTTTATTCTTTGACTTGAAAATAATTCCTCTGTTTCTTTCAAAATATTCACTCCAATTTTAACTTGTTTACCATTATTCCTTGAACTTTCTTCCATGCGAGTGATGGAGTCTGGCACAACGTTGAGACGTCCAGGAACATATTTTATTTCAAATTTATACTCTTGTAATAATAGCGCCCATCGATGGATTCTGTTATTACCATATTTATTATTTAGTATTGACGTAAGAGCTTGGTTATCAGTTTCAATCGTAAATTGATTACCCAATAAATAAAATCTTAGTTTCGTGACAGCAAATATTATGCTTGCCAGCTCTAATTCACTAGTACTGTAATTTTTCTCACTTTTCTTAGTGGTTCTAGACACAAACGATATGGGAACTTCCCCAATTTCTTGATTCTGCACTAGTACACCTGCTAGTCGGTGGATAGAGGCATCAGTCCTTAACACAAATGGAATATCATAATTAGGATGATATATCTTTAAATTTTTAAGAAATTGTGCCTTTATGTCTTGAAAAGCCTCTTCCCTTTGTACATTCCATTCCCATTTTACATTCTTTTTTAATAATTCAATTAAAGGAACTTCTTTATTGCTGAGATCTGGGATTAATCTTTTATAATAATTTAGCATTCCCAAAAATCCTCTCAATGTTTTCAAATTTTTAGGTCTTACGTATTCTTTAATAATTTCGATTCTTTGGGGATCCAATTGTATCATGTTTTGATTTATTTTATATCCTAAATACGTAACTTCTTGTTTATAAAATTCACATTTTTCATTATTTAATTTTAAACCAGCAGAATCCAGTTCACTTAAAACCGTTTGAAGATGGTCATAGTGTTCTTCTTCATTCTTCGAAAATATAAGAATGTCATCTACATAATGAAGAACAAAGGATTCGTATTTGTTCAATATTTGATGTAGCGCCTTCGTCAACGCACTGCATGCACTCTGGACACCAAACGGCACCACGCAAAATCTATAAATTTCTCCATCAATAGAAAAAGCAGTATAATCTCGACTATCCTCATGTAGAGGTATTAACCAAAAACTATGCTTAAGGTCCAATTTTGAAAATACAGATGTTCTTGTAATACGTCCTAAAATCGCTTCCACAGACATAGGTGCTTCATATTGGGGTTTTGAAAACTTATTAATATTTCTCGCGTCCAAACATAATCTTAGCTCTCCATTTTTTTTTACAACTACAACAATAGGATTAACATACTGTGATGTGCTTCTTTCAATTATTCCCGTTTTTATTAACTCTTTAATATTATCTCTGACTTGATCTTTGTATTTATAAGGAATTGGATATGTTTTTGCTTTAAAATTTTTTATATCATTATTTACCTCTATTTTATGTACATAATTCTTTGCTATTCTATTCTCCTTTGTAAATAAATTTTTATATTCTTCTATTAATAATTTTATTTTTTTCTTCCTTTCTTCAGGACAATTTATATCAAATTCCTCTAATTTTTCTACGTCCCTTGTTATATTATTCTTATTTATTTCTTTTTTATACACATTCATATTCTTCCTATTATTTTCATTTAAAGCAATTAAATCAAAACTTATCCAATTTTCATCCATTTTTAGTTTTCTTTCTTCATAATTGATAATACTTTTGTGTTTTTCTAATTCATCACATCCTATTATTATTTCAGTTTCAATATTCGGAGCTATTAAGGTTTGTAAATTAATTTCTATACCCTCAATATTTACATTTATATTAATTGATTTAGTTATCTCACATAATTTTCTAGAATTTGCACCTACTAAATTAATTTTTGGAATTTTAATAATTTTCTCTTCTGATACTTTTAATTTTTTTACAAGATTATGACTTATTAATGAAGCTTCAGAGCCCGTATCAATAAGTAATTTAGTTTTAACATTATTAACCAAACCATTTATTATTATTAACCCATTGTTTCCATTTACTTCTGTATTTTCATCTAAATTAATAAATTCTATTGGATTTTCGAATGCGCAAACATATAGAATTTGCTTATTTGGTGAGTGCGTCTTTAAAAAGAATGACTGTCGTGTATCTGTGCTGTTGTCTGTCCTGTCTGTGTATCTGTAAAATCAATCTCAATGTCATTTATTCTTGATACATCTTGTCCTCTCTCTTCAGACTTGCTTCTTGTTCCTCTTTCTTCAATTCTTTGATAATTTAGTCTCCTTGTTCCATCGTTTTCATTTCTTCTTACTAATTTATCTTCTGAACGACTTCTTTCATGTCCTCTTTGTGTTTGATAATTTTCATTATGTTTGTTTCGGTTTGAGTCATAATTATTAGCGTATCTTTGATTGTAGCTGCTGTTATTCCTATTATAGTTATTGTTTGTATTATTATTATAATCTTTGTTATAGTTATTAAAGTTATTTCTACTATTGTTACTAACGTATTGTTTAGTATTGTAATAATCATTATTGTTAAAATTTCTTCTATTATAATTATAATTGATATTTGAATTATTGCTATAATAATTACTTCCATTGTTTTGACTATTATTTTTTTCATATCTATTTAAATTTCTTTCTACTCTTAGTAGATAGTTACATAATTGATCTACTTTACGAATATTTTGTAAAGCTATTGTTTCCGCTATTTCCGCCTTGTAATGTCTAGATATAAACATAACAATTTCCTCTTCAGGTATTGGCGGTTCGAGGTATTGAGTTATGGCATGTAAATAAATTGCATAATTATTCATACTGGTATTTTTATTTTCTATAAACTTCCCAAAATATAAATTTTCTCTAATTGTAGCTTGTACATTTTCCCCCCAGAAGTATTGTATGAATAAATTTTCAAAATCACTAAAGTTTGTTATTTCTTTTTCTCTGGCAGCAAACCACATTAGAGGGTGATTCTCCAAATGATCTCTTATAATCTCTTTCATATCTTCTATGTCTGTTGTTCCTCTTATTTTATTCTTTAAAATTCGTACAAATATTTTAGGATGCAATCTTCTTATGTTTCCATCAAACTTGTGATTTATTCCACCATACAGTGCTCTAATTCCCACATATTCTACATTTTCCCCTATTCCTGTTCTTCCTTGTTGTTTTATTTTACTTTTCATATCTTGTATTTCTTCTTTAAGCTCCTTGATCGTTTTCTTATTTTCTTCCTCTGCAATATCTACGTTTACTTGTATTCCTTCTTTAATTCTGTTTTCCACTAATTCTATATTCCTACTATTGCTTGTTATATTTCTGTCTATTCTTTTTATTTGTATTTCTGTTTCTTTTATATTCTCTTCCATTCTATTGTCAACTCCAGTTATAGTACTTATCCACTTATTTTCAAACGTATTAATTTTCTCTATCACATTTTCTTTATTTATGTTTATTTCTTTAACTTCTTCTTTAATGTTTTCAATTTTTTTGTCCATAAATTCTTCTACCTCGCACATTCTTCCAATCATTTCTTCTCTAATTTCTTTCTTTGTTTCTAGAATTCTAGTTTCCATCTGTTCCTTCGATTCTTCTATTCGTTTCTGAAACTTTTCTAGTTTATCTTCCATTTTCTCACTATTCTCTTCTATTCTTTTAATCATGTTTTGTTCCATAGTTTCTAGTCTTCTATTATTTTCCTCTATTTTCTTATTATTTTCCTCCATTTTATTTATCATTCTATTCGTGTCATGTTTTCTGTCTTCATCAATTTTATTCATGTCTCTTTTTCTGTCTTCATCAATTTTATTCATGTCACTTTTTCTGTCTTCATCAATTTTATTCATGTCACTTTTTCTGTTCTCTTCCATTTTATTCATTTTTTCATTCATATTTTCCATCATTTTAATAAACATTTCATTTATCCACTCTTTTTCCATTTTCTTTTCAGTATTTACATTCTCTTTTTCTATCGCAGTACTTATTTCCCTTAGTTCTTTTTCCTTCGTTCCTTCACCACTGTCATTATTGTTCATTTCAAATATATTTCCTCCTAAGTTCTGATTATCTATTTGAGATATATCTCCTTGTCCTATATCATTGTTATCTTCCTTTTCTTCTCCTTGCCCAACCTTCTTTCCTCCTCTTAATACCATGTTATTTTCCATAATATTTGTTTTAGTTAACTTTAATATTGTTACAACACTATTTTATATTATATTACGACTTTATCACTTTCACTTTGTCACTTGCGTCAATTTGACAGCTTTAATGCCCCACGTTGGGCGCCATTTGTTATGTTTGTTCTAAACACAACCTTTACAATAGCCCGTTGAACGCCTTTGTTTCTCTTTCCCAGGGGTAGTTTCAATAAGCACTTCTAATTTTATTTTAATTTTATTTTAAATTTATTTTAATTTTATTTTAATTTTATTTTAATTTTATTTTAATTTTATTTTAATTTTATTTTAATTTTATTTTAATTTTATTTTAATTTTATTTTAATTTTATTTTAATTTTATTTTAATTTTATTTTAATTTTATTTTAATTTTATTTTAATTTTATTTTAATTTTATTTTAATTTTATTTTAATTTTATTTTAATTTTATTTTAATTTTATTTTAATTTTATTTTAATTTTATTTTAATTTTATTTTAATTTTATTTTAATTTTATTTTAATTTTATTTTAATTTTATTTTAATTTTATTTTAATTTTATTTTAATTTTATTTTAATTTTATTTTTATTTTAATTTTATTTTAATTTTATTTTAATTTTTTATAGAATTTATTTGGAATTATGCAAAATTGTGTCAAAAAAATGCTTAAATAAACAAACTTATAAAAATTACCTTATAGTTTAATTTTCAACAAATCATCATAGGAAAATTGAACAAATATTAAATACCTTGGAAGAAAATAACTTATAAGCTACCCTACTACACCTACTAATGTCAAAACTGTTGTCAAACAAAAGTTTACAAAATCCTAAACTTGATTGCTTAGGCTAGACTATACATTTAGCCTGACATGGTAAAATTATTAACAACTAAACTATAATTATAAATATAACTGTTCAAACTTTCAACAACAAAAAAAAAAACTTGTGATTAAATATCTATTATTCCTTTTGGAAAGTCATTAATGGCACAAATTAAAATGTTCATAAATACCGGTCTGGGTATCTCCACTTTCCAGTTTTATCTTCCTTCTTGGACTCCCGGTCTTATCTGTCTACCACCTTTTGCATGTACTCTCCTTTTTTTATATATCTTTTATGACCTTATAATCTTTTATCACAGTAGCTTAACAGTTTGCTTATTTATTTTTATAATACTAGGAATATTATCTCTTCTATTTAGAAAACTATTGCTCCTCTAAAATTACTGACATTTTCTTTTCAAATTTCAAAATTGACAACCACCATTTTTTTTAATCAATCTCCCATCATTCCAAAAGCCCGATTCATAATTGAATTTCTATACAGGGTGTCACTGCATCATACCAATATGTATCATTTACTTTGATAATTTAAAAATGAAAAATTTACCATATCAATAAATATAGTTTTTAGGGTACCTTTCGTAAATGGTCTGTTAAGTTATATAGTGGGGAATTCTTGAGGATGAATTTCTGAACCCACTTGACATTTATCGGAAAGGGATTTCGGCCATTTTGGACGGCTGACGTATTGTTTTGTTTCTGTCAGTGGGTATTCAGTCACGAGAGACGATTTTTGTGTCGAAATAGAATTTTCTTAATATTTAGCCCCATCGGCTTACCCTAATTAAAGGGGATTTTAGATTCTATTTCATGGTTAATTGTGGGTAAATGGACATTTCGTATTTTGAGGGGAATTTTAGTGAATTGGTAAATTCCCATGGTCATTGGTCCAGCCCATATCTAATATAGGATTTTAACGCAATAATCGGGAGTTCACAGCATTTGGAGTGTGGAATATTGTTGTGCTGTGAATCATCTCACGTGTTTCTCATCCTTGGAAGGCTACCAAGTTAACCCTCTACGAAAAAGGTATGTTTTGTATATATTAGGTTATGTTACCAACCATGTGTAACAGAATTTTAATTATTTGAGCTCATAATACTGTTTATGACTCATTGTTGAACCAATGTAATTTTTCTTTATCCTAGATGCTGAATATTTTCTAGTTTATGTACATTTTTGGGTAATCCTATAGTTCGGGATACTTGAGTCAACGTGTATTGACAATTTTCTTTGTAATATTTTAAGGGTTTCACCCAGGGGCTTGTTAGCCCAGGATTAGACGACAATTTTCACCCAGGGGGTTGTTAGCCCAAGATTCGTCGACATTTTAACCCAGGGGGTTGTTAGCCCAGGATTCGACGACAGTTTGACCCAAGGGATTGTTGACCCAGGATTTCAACAGTTGTACACAGAGGGTTATATCGTCCGGAGTTCAACGGTTTCATCGTGGACTCATCGAGGGGACACAGAACATTGGTATGCTAGCCACCTAGTTTACTTGTAGCTAGATTTACAAGAATGTTTCTTGTTCTGGATAGGAAGATGGGAATGCTGTGAAAGAAGACACCCTACTATCAGGTTTTTTTTATACTTTATACTGAAGGTTTCATGTGTGCATTGTTAAACTATACATTCACTTTCAACCGAATGTTGTCAAGGTATTCTCAACATTATTTATACTTTTGAGCACAGAATGTTCTAGGGTTATTTCACTCATAACTTAAGTATTATCAAATAGTACATCGTTTAATTGATTAATATTTCAAGCTTTTACTTAATTTAAGCACTTAATGCTGATGTAGTAATCCTTCGGGTCGCAGAACACTTGGACTGCTTCCACGTTTAAGTTGTAATTCTTCAGTTATTAAGGGCTACTGCCATAATTTTACTTTATTCAATTTATTCATTATTAAATGGACCAGACTTAACTATAAGTTAAGCAATCTCAGAAGACCCGTGTGGGGGCAGAGATTAAGTAACCTCTTCCAATCTGGGAGTTTAATTAAATAACCTCTGTCTAAAGTCCTTTATATGTTGTATTTTTATTATTTTTTTTGATATTTTTATTTAGTTCTATGAATTATACTTAATTATAAAATTTCATGGTTTAATAATTTTCTTTTGGGTAGTTTGGTCTTAACCAAAAGTTAAGCAGATATCGCCTTCCAATTTGGAGAGGGTTATAAGATTATAAAGATTATAAGTTTACTGTTTTTATAATATATGAAGTAGTATAGGTACGGTGATGCACAATATTTAAGTTAACTATTATATTATATTTTTTTTATGTAAGGTGGAAATTAATGTTTTGCGCAAGCGTCATGCCTGGTACCAAGCTAACGACGAACCGTTCCATACTTTGATACATTTATTAATTTTTTTGGGTTATGCATATACATACACTGTGTAAGTTTTTCCTTTTAATTTCCTCCAACTTTTTTTTTTTATTATCTAAGCCATCAGGTAATTAGTTTGTATATTTACTAAATATTTTTTTTTTCTTTATAAAGGAACATAAGTTGAGGTTTGTCTTTTATTTCTTTCCTCATTTACTGGGTTTTTGGGGAAATAGGATCATAGTTTGGCCACTATATAGACCCAGTTGGCGCCTATTTATTTGTCTACTATTTCCGGAATTTTTGTAAGCTATCCACCCCCTAGCTGCCGTCTGAGCGACGTCGAAGGCCCGAAGGTTGACACCGGAACAACCGAAACTTGTGTAACCGTAGTAGACAACATTTTAATTGTAGTTATTACTTTAATAATTTTTTTTTAAGTTTAAAAATTTTGGTGGAATCACCAAGTTCATTTTGTAGGTTACAACTAAAGCCCTCGAGCTAAAGCTCTCGGGCTTTAATCAGATTATTAATGCCGCAATTATGTCTCATCAAATTGATATTAAAATATTCTCGAAATTTAGACGCAACAAAAATAGCCGACTATTTATCAAGGTCTTGGTATATTACCCTTGATTAAATCCAACTATCTTTTGCAGCTTGCCTGCAGGAGTATATTCCTCTGGTAGTTAGAGCTTCTTTAATCTCACATTTCACTAGATTGTTTAGCCTCAAAGATTTTTTTTTACATTACATAAATAACATGTTTGTTCATGGGCATGGGACTGGCGAAAAATATCATATTAAGGTAAAAATCATATGCACAGCTTTAGAAATAATTTAAAACCACTCACCTCTATTTTACGATGCACTCGCAATTATAACTTTACTTCAAAAAAGTTTTTTCTATATTATTTAAAATAAATAAACGTTTTTTCTACATTTGTTGCCTTTATATAAAATCTCAAAATACCGAGATGTAGGCTACCAGTTTAACATTTTGGAAAAATGTGTTGCCTAACCTAGTAGTAATTGCACCAAAATGGCGGCGCCCTATATTGGGCGTTTCAGACGTCTCTCTTGCACCGTATAGTAATCAAAAGTATGTGATATATACTAACCTATACATGTCACACATGTTAAATGCCACAGAGTTGCGGCCTGCAAGACTCCTGCAAGTACCAGTAACTTTAAACTTATCTTCAAAATGTTATTACATACTAAATTGTTTTTATAAATTTGTTTTGTTTTTATTATTAATGAAACGGACTGCGAATAAACAACCAAATTTTAATATTAAGATCGGCTCTGGGAAAACATTGCTTTTTCAGACTGTTCGCAAAACAAATTGGCACGCAATACAGCATATTTTAACCAAAAAATCTCCACAAAAATTAAAAATAAACTAACTAAAAATTAAAAATAACTAAAGAAGACCAAGTTGAGAATACAATAAACAATAACTTACAAAATACAAAATACTTACTATTTATTTATCCAGGTTCCAGAATACTTCTAAATTCAAACCTTTATTCAAACAATTATTGTCACAATAATTAATGACAATGACAAATGCCACTTTACCCTAACTCCTTTTCTTTACACCTCCACTGATCTGTTTTCTTTCAAATCATTGTCCAGCTCCAAAAATTGTAAAGATAGGTTTCTGAATATTGTGTGTACGCAGCGTCACGACCCAGTATATATACCAATCAGTATTGGCACTCGGAGGCGGCACGTTTGATCTTTAAAAGTAGAAATTTTAGTTGACACTTGACGTTTTCGGGATATGAAAAGTTTTCTTTACACGGACTTGGTATACCTGGTTAGTTGAATTTTTGTTCTGCTGCTTTTCAAATTCGTGTGTATGAGGGAGATGTGAGATACCTTTATAGACAACGGTTGAACAACTTAATTACTTTGAAGAAGAAAATAGATTAGATATCAGGGCAGTCTTCGCAAATGTAAGAAAGACAGAACCGTTTTAAATTTTTTTATATATGTGAAATATTACGTTTTGGTGAAAAGTTTAATTACTTTTAGTTCAAAATATAACGTTAGTTTGTGAAGGGAAATATATAACACACAAGGTTAGAGTAACAAAATAGAGGTATTGCTTTTTTTCTTAAGAATTACTCTAATCTAAAACTTTTCTAGTATATTATAAAAATTTATTCTATACGTTATTTAGGTACTGCAAAATCTATAGGAAAGTATGTAGTTTTAAATTTAAAAATTTATAACGGAGACATATTTAGTGTAGTTTTTTTACAAATATATACTCAGTGACTTGTTTTTGTGAATGAGTTCAAGTATGGCAGACTAAAATCGTTATTTTTTATTATGAATTAATTTGAATTTATTTTAAAATAGGAACTATATGTATATGGTTTTCGTAGTTTTTACACTTGTGATAAAAATATCAAAGTTATGTATATTGGCCATTTACTACACACAGCAAATTCATAGACAGAATATACATATTACTATTTGACATTCTTGTAAAACCACTAATTTAAAATTGATTTTAAACTAACTGACTACGCACGGAATTGTTTGAAAGCAGCCATAAGATATAATTTATTTGTTGGATACTATAATAAAATTAATAGTAGTTACACGTAGAGTTAAGTAACAAGAAATTTAAGACCAAAAACAAAACAAACCTTTATATCTAGTGAACTTAATTTAGTACAGTCCTCAACTTTATTAGGCTAACATTAAAGATATCTATTTGGATCTCGCTAAGAAACTCATTGGTAACAGCCATCATCTTGTTAAAAGCAGATATTATACTACTTGGATCTTAATCAAATAATTTTTTGTTACTTGGGTTTCTTAGATTAATCTTTGCCGCATTAACATTTATATAGTCAATCAATTCATAATCTTTGTACTTAAAATAGAATACAAAATATATCACAGCCTGTTGCTTTCTTCTTTGTAAAAGAGATTTAATATCTTAAAACTATTGAGCATAGTTTTATACGAGATCTTAGGTATAAGTGTACAAGTATTTTTTATGACATAAAGGTACCGTAAAAATATTTTTTGCACTTTTTCAATATGATCAATTTGTGTGGCTTCCAAGGGCATCCATATTTGTGCAACATACTCAAGATGGAGTCTTACTAAGGCATTATATAATCTGATTTTGGTGGTAATCCTAAATTTTTTTGTATTTCTGATTTAAAAACCTAATGCTTTTATTGCTTTTTTAGTTATGTGTAAAAAATGGTTATTGAACTTCAAATTAGACTGAAAGACAACTCGCAAATCCTTTACCTCATATTCATGATTTAATGTGACATCACAGGTCTTATTTCTAATGTAAAACATTAAAAGGCTATGGATCCTTACAACTTAAAATATGCATACGTTTGTAAGTGTTAAATAGACGGATAAAAAGTGTTGATTTTTATTTATAACTATAATAAGAACCCATTAAAAATATTAAGAGCAATAGAACATTTCAACAAATT
Organism: Psylliodes chrysocephalus; assembly: GCA_927349885.1. Classification (NCBI taxonomy): domain Eukaryota; kingdom Metazoa; phylum Arthropoda; class Insecta; order Coleoptera; family Chrysomelidae; genus Psylliodes; species Psylliodes chrysocephalus. The sequence goes on along the minus strand of OV651813.1, from coordinate 51,583,101 downwards.
TCTATAGGTACACATATTTTTGATACCTGATAATAAATAATATATTTTTTGGAGTGGCAACAGGTTTATTAATACACAACTATTATTTTGTTACAAATACTTATAATATTTATAATTAACATAATAGTTGATATAAGTCCTTTAAAAATAATATATTTTGATTTAATTGTTCAATTTATACTTGAACAATTTTCCTTGTAGCCTTGTTTACATTTTGCAGAGAAATATTGTATTCTGTTTTTAGCTGATAAATCATGTACATGTAAATGGGTTGAATGTAGACAATGTTAATGTTTTTGCTACTACTGCTGGGCTGGGACACCAACAAGAAAAAAGGAAGCACAAAGCACTAGATGTTTTTATCACTTATACACGTACAATTTACAACCATTCAAGTAACTAGCATATTGGAAATACTTCACGAAAACATATTAAACATAAATCAGTCGAAGGCGATGTATTTTCTTTTTATAACACACCTTTTTAGCTTGATTACTTTTAGTACTCTATTTATTCCAATGTCCTCAAATATAACGAGCAATAATAAGGATAAAACACACACTGAAGTGTATTTGGGGGTATTTTTGATCTAAATCCACTATCAAAATAACAAATTTTCCGTTTTCAAGCTGTGAATGTATTACAAAAACTACTTCGATAAAATGTAAACAAAGTTTATATTTGTTTACGAAATATGGGTTGCCTGCGCATGGTATCGAGTTTTTAACCGGATTTATGACAAGTGATAAGTTATATCCCGAAAACGTCGGCGCAGTAAAAGCTGCGCGTCTTTTTCCCGCCCAGGGAGTGTCATGGGCCTGGTCACGAGTTGCCATTCTTTGAAACCAAAAACGTGGTTTAGGTTCGGGCTATATGAGCTACCGATACCTGTACTGACTGATGTAAATTAGGTTATATCGCGGAATATCACCTCATTGGATCTTACCTTTTAAGGAGGAATCTGAAACTTCATAATATTGAAAGGCCAACACACCAAATATCAAAAATATCCTTATTTTTATATAAGGATAGAAATACTATTCCACACGAAATTTCTTTTGAAGTCGTGACATTTATGATATTATTATATTTAATTGGTAAATTAATCCTTGACCTTACTTGATTAATATGTATAATATTGATGGAATTTCCAATAAATACAGTAATTAAAAAATTAAAATCTATGTAATAATATTTCCGAGAATTTGTGCTAAACCCATTTATATTAAAAATGTGTAGAGATTAAGAGTTTTCTTACCTAATTACTCGTTTATTTTGTATCTCTAAATGTTTGTTTATTGACAAATTATAAAACGTGTTTAATATATTTTAAAGTGAGGATAACTCTAGCCATATCCTTTTTACTGAAAAAAAAAAAAAGAAACACTCTATTAAAATAAATCATTCGTTAGTTATTAAGAAATGTTTGTGATATAGAGTGTCGGATATCGAATGTTTTACAATACGTTATCTAATGTCTTAGTGAAAACCACAAAGAGTTGGCATTAGGGCGAGCAGGAATGGAATACTATGAACGTAGCCAGCTAGCTGCGTGGGGATGCATCTCGACATGTGCCTGTCCATATTACACAGTAAACAAGGCCACATTCATATTATTCGTTTCCTGATCGCACTAATGCTAACTCTTTAGTTTTCGCTTTAATGCTAGCATAGCGTATAGATGCTAAAATTAACAAGTGAAATAAATTTTTTTAGTTTAAATGTACTTCTACTTCGAAAAAGGAGAATAACTGAAACAGAAAATTATTATACTTGAATTTTAAAGGCTGTTGCCACTGGAAAACTATTATCTAGGGCTTCGATGACAGCCATATGACTCCCTCCTTGAATCGTCTCCATAGGAAAGCATAAGATCTTAGTTAAATTATAATATTAGAGGGTATTAACTAAAAAATATGAAAAATTATTACAAACTTACGTCAAAAGTGGCACCTACATTAAAAGAAGGGAAAACTGCAAACATAAAATTGTTATACATGAATTTTAAAGGCTTTTCCCACTGGCAAAGTATTATCTAGGGCGGGGACATTTGGACAACAGCCATAGCAATCCCTCCTTGAATCCTCTTCTTCTGAGTTTGTTATACGTTTTGCTTTCCATATTAAATGATTAAGCACTTAATACAACACAATAAATATCGCTGAAACAAAATTAATAGTAATAAACGGTATAAATTTCGTAGAAGAAAAAATCAAAAAATTATCACTTGTCAATACTGACACTTTACGCTTCGATTGTCAAAAACTTGGCTCTGTGTATGGCCGCAGCGTAACTCAAAGCCTTTTTTTGAATTCCAGTAACATTACTATAGGACAGCGTTACTCAAAGTGTGGTCCTTGGAGCCCATGGACTCCGAGAAGAAAATAAGCAGTAACTACCGCTACAACAGAATGGGACTTTTGAGGACCTACTGTTTTTTTTTAGAAGATGTATATGAGGTTTGGTATTTTGGGTCAGAGAACTTTTTTTTATAGATGTGAAGATGTGAGTATATGATTTTGCAGCTTCGCCTGGAAGACCTTTTTTTTAGAGGTCAAGAAGAGGATTATGCTTTTGGTTTTTTCGGTTGTTTTTTAGGGGCCCCGCAAAGAAACGGAGAGGCTAGAGGCTAGAGGCTAGAGCAAGGAGGGCTTTTTTTCCGAAATGTGTTTAGGGCTTCGTCAAATATTTCAGTTTTCAAAAAGGTTCCATCACCAAAAAAGTTTGAGAACCACTGCTATAGGGGATATATTGTGCTTAGGTGGTGCGAGTCATGACAGCGTTCGGTACGTAAGAAGGTAGGGCTAGGCTGCCAAAACGTAACGTCGGGATGTTGGCAGCGTTCGGGATAAAGGAGGTATTGTAGGGTAGACGTCTGTTAGAAAGAGGGTCGATTTAGGAAAGGTACTGACTAATGAACTTGAAATATAACTAACTGGATACAAAATATTAAAATTAATCTTGAAGAATATAAAATAATAATGCATGACTCGAGTCCTCGGGTTTGGGTATTTACACCCGTTTTAATGACTTTTTGTTACGTCAATTTGTCGTAGCTCGAGTGCGAACAAATTTGGGTGTGTAAAAAAGAAGTGATATTATGTGCCTTAAAAAATTCTCGGAATTTTATATCGAAATCGTGTCAAAATCGGTCTTAACATTCAAAACTAGAAAGATAAGCGCGTTAACTGTTTTAATGATTATTACTTAGTGAAAAGAAATATGTTTATGGATGTTTTTGGATCGAATTCTCATGGGATAACTTTTTATCAAGTCTGTAATATTAGAGACCCCGCATTTACTATCATCAAATGCAGGGTCAGTTATTTATTATGAATAAAAAAATATGTTATTTAATAATTTGGGTACCAAAAGAGTATAAAATTTACTCGATTGAAAGAAATGATGACTGGCAAGAAAACCTAATTTAATAAAAAGTTTTTATTTAGAAAAATTTGTACCTTATATTTATAGTAATAAATAAAACAAAATGTTTAGTAAAATTGTGTTTTATTGAATTAACAAAAAATAAATCAGAATTACATTTTTTTAACTTTATATTAGTCCGACATAAATAAAGACTCGGTTTATTTTATTAGTGGATACTGCAAATTAGTTAATGCTGCAATAACTTTAAAAATAATATCTGCATATTTAGACAATGTATGTGGTATTAAATCTAATATTTTATAGCACTTCATCCTTCTAATGGCTCTTTCAACATGAGTACGAGCTCTTTCTATTGTCTGAGTTTGTTGTATTTACATTGCAGTAAATTGATTCGTAACTAAAAATGGTGGTATATTTAAATTGACTTCAGTAGGCAAAATATCACCAATTAAAAAACATATCTGCTAAAATGAGATATCCTGGATTTAATTTATCCAAAATTCCACAATCTTTTACAATACTTTTATCAGATGTGGATCCTACATACAAATTCACTTAAAATGTTATAACTCCATTTTGTGCTGTACCTATTAAACCTTTAAATGTATTTCTATGTTTATAAGAACTATAAGTATCCTTTTGATGTAGCATAGATTTTCGCATAACAGCTATAAATATTTCAGTACAGTCTAAAATGATTCTACAGTTTGTAAATGTTGTGAAACAATTGGAAAGACAAGTTTTATTTTTACTACGGTCTGGGATATGATCCATTAATTGTTTAAAGAGGATTTTATAAAGGACATGTATCCAAGTGATAACTATAATTGAAACCGTAGATTCAGAAACTTTAAATCTTATAGCTAAATCAGCATGAGGAAAATTTTGTCTTAACTTCATTAGAGTCATTAAAAGTTGATCAATTTTTTTAATTTTTTCGACCCTAGACTTATACAGGGTGAGTCTGGAGGAGCGCACCAAACTCTAGGAGTATATTATACACGTGAAAATAGTGTAAAAAAACTCATATGTTCTTATCCGATTTTCATTTGTTTTCAAGTTATGGCGTAATTAAAAATGTTCATCTATCTTTCCACTTCAAAATTTTAACATTTTTAAAATATGCCATATGTTCAAGGCTCAAAGGCACTTGATAATTCTGACGTTTTAATGAACTGTCAGTGTACAGTAACTGAACGTTTAATTTCGAATTTATGTGATTGTTAGTATTGCAAAATGCCAGATACTTATTCAAATTTAGAATATGCAAATATGATGTTTGTTTATGGTTTCTGTATTGGAAATGCTACAGCTGCTGCTGAAGAATATCGTCAACGTTTTCCACACCGAAGACATCCTGATAAAAACGTATTTATTAGAGTTTTCAACAAATTGTGCGAGACTGGTAAGCTTCCCAGTGTTTCATAACATCTGAACGCGCTACTCGACAAGGTTTTGTAGAAGTAGAAAATATTTTGCATCTAGTAGAAGAAGATGCAACCACTAGCTCACGGAGAATTGCTACTTAATTGGGAATTCTGCAAAAAAGAGTGATAAACACACTCCACGAGCAAGGCTTATATCCTTATCACATACAGAGAGTACAGCACCTACAACCACAGGATTACGCTAACCGTATGGAGTTTTGTCGGTGGATAAATAATAATCATTGTGTTGTATCGAGTATACTCTTTACGGATGAAGCTACATTTACCCGTGATGGCATTAATAATACTCGTAACTATCATGTATGGTCAGACGAAAATCTCCACGCAACAGTCGAAAGCAATTTTCAACATCGGTTTTCTGTAAACGTGTGGTGTGGTATGGTTGACAGTTATTTAATTGGCCCTTTCATTTTGGAGAATCGTCTCACAGGAGACAACTACCTCAATTTTTTTACAAAATGAATTACAAGGCCTGCTAGAGGATGTTCCTGTAAATATTCGAATGCAGATGTACTATTAGCACGATGGAGCTCCTGCACATGTCGCTCGTCAGGTCAAGCAACATTTGGACGACCGATTTCCAGGGCGTTGGATTGGTCGTGGAGGTCCTATTAATTGGCCTGCAAGATCTCCAGACCTCACACCATTAGATTTTTGTTTATGGGGCTGGATGAAAAATGACGTCTACAAAATAAAAGTGGACACACGGGATGCACTAATTAGACGAATTGAGAATACTGCAGCCCATATTAAAAAAGAAGAAAGAAATGAATCAATTAGGAGAGCAACAAACGCTCTTCGTAGACGAAGCAGAAAATGAACTCAATGGTGGTATTTTTGAACATTTATTGAAAGAACGCTATGATTAAGAGAATTTGTATGTGTAAATTTGTTTATTTGTTAATATGCTATAACTTGAAAACAAATGAAAATCGGATAAGAACATATGAGTTTTTTACATTATTTTCACGTGTATAATATACTCCTAGAGTTTGGTGCGCTTCTCCCGACTCACCCTGTATACATAATCAAATTTAATATCTTTTACAATATTATACAGAGCCTCAACTCGCTTTGAGAGCATGTTATGTATCCACTTACTAACCATTTGTGGAACATTTATGTTGGTTAGTGAGTGTATTATCTTTGGGAAGGTGGTTTTATCAAAAGCACCTTCTATGTCTATGAAAACACCCAAGGCAGACTCCTTATTGTCCAGGGATCTTTCTATGCGGCGAACAACTAGATGAAGGGCTGAATCAGTAGATCTGCCTGGGGTGTATGCAATGGTATGCATTTTGGTTTGGGTGTAGTGGTGTTGTAATCACTGTATCCCTTATTTACCTTTCGCATACCCTTTCCAATGTCTTCATTGAAAACGATGTCAGACTAATTGGTCGGTATGTTTTTGGGACAGTGTAATCCATTCTTCCAGGTTTGGGTATAAATACCACTTTTACCTCTCTCCATTTTTTGGGGATATACCTCAAAGCCAACGAGGATCTGAATATATCCACTAGGTGCAGTGTGACTTCTTCGAGACCCCATTGAAGTAGGGCTGGATAGATACCCTCAGGTCCTGGCGATTTAAATGGAGAGAAGCTGGATATTGTCCATCAAATTTTTTCGTCATCTACAATGTGTTTGGCAGTTTGCCAATCATAGACAGATGGATTGTATTCTTCCTCTGCCCAGTCGGCCACGTGTATGATGACCGAGTCAGGGAAGTGTGTTGACAGCAGAAGTTTGATGCTATCTTCGAGGTTGGCAGTTTTCGTGCCATCCTCTTTTCAATAACACTTATTTAAGGTGACATTCTCTATAATTTTTGTTTTATAAATGATTTTTCCAAAATGTGTTGTGTAATGGAGAAATTTTAGGAAATGTGTAAAATTTTATTTCTGAAGACATAAAAAATGTTATAAACAGTTTTTAATTTTAATTCATTTTATAAATAGTTTAAATTGATACATCATATTTGTTTGTAATATATGCGTTATTTATACATAGTCCACTTTATCGATTTAAGAACGAAACAGAGATGATATATATACTCTTATGAAAACCATTTTGTCTCTTTTGCATTTATTAAAATTGCTGTAAATAGTTTAGTGTAAAATAACAAATAGACGATTGGAAAATATCAAACAATTATTTAGATAAAATTTTTATCGCTGTTAACCTTTTAATCCTACTATTGATAATATTGATATATAAATGTTATTTTCTTAAAAATAGAAAAATTGAAGGTGAAGTTCATGAAGTTCAATTATATTTTTTCGGATGAAATCTAAATTTTAAGTTCCAGGAGCGTATTGAAATAAAGAATAAAGATAAAGTGATCCTGAGAAGCAGGCAACCAAACAAGCATTGTTTCTTTTTTTATGTCTACAACAAATTGGATCAGAAATCATCATCATCTTGACTAGTGTTTAATATCCAAATTTAGTTCTGATATAGGAAAAAGTATACCAGATACAAATACAATGTATCCGTATACTTTTTAAAGAAGTACGGCCATTTACTAAAAAATATATATATAGATACAAGTAGACAACAAAGAAACTAGTGTAGTATACAGGATTTAAGATACACCTGTATAAAATACGGCGATAATATCCCAGCTAGCACATAACGGCGATGTTGCTTTAAGGGAACGTAATAACATTACTATACAACGTAAATGCAACGTTCATGAGAAGTTGTTGAGGGAAATCAAAACCTCGCAAAACTTCTATTTGTTACTTTCCTATTTAACCTACATGTTATGTTAACACAACGTAATAAAGTAATTTGCTAAAATAAGTATCCACGAAAAGTACTATGAACATTAAATCTGAATTCGGAACGTTCATGTTTATGTCAATTATCACTTTTTCTTTTCATATGTCATGTTTTTGATGGTTGTTTTTCAACTTTATTTATTTATTTTATAAATAATTTTTATACATTTGAGTAGAATTGGTAAGGATCCTCTATAAAATAGAAAATTATTTTTTAAACCATTTTCTTCGTTTCAGATTACAATGACTAATGTAAATTTAAATATTTCATTCATTAAGTACCTATACAAAATTACAAAATGGTTAAACTACTATAAACACAAAGAATGGTCAAATGGTGTAGATAAACGTCGTAAACGAGAAGATAAACAATTAACCGAGTGTCCAGTTACATTTTACTTATAAATACTTATATAAGAGGTATAATATACTTAATCGAACTAAAAATACAATTTTAAAAATATATATTTTAGGTTTCCTGATGACATTCTAGGAATTTTAGAAGCAAAAGTAAATACTACAGACTTGTTGTGCCTGAAAATCTAATCATCAATAATTCAAGTGCAAATCTAGAAGAAAAGTTGAGAGAAATCACAGAAGATGCCTTTGAGCATACATCAGAATATCTTGTTAAAAAACATGAATTGTTTTTTTTATAAAATATGCATACCTAACTTGAAAATCCATAAGGATACAATGTGTAAAATTCAAAATAAATTTAATACACTAACTTTGGTTGTTTTATTTAAAACAAAAAGTAGGACAAAATTATCTAAAAATAAGTGCAATGATTTAAACTTGAGCATATTTTTTAATTCCTATATAATTTCCTTTAATAATACATAAATCAGTAGATCAATTTCTTTTTTATTCAATATGTTGTGGAAAAGTGAAATCTTTTTATATAAAAATATAATTTATCCTCTTCTAATAAATTGTCATATCGTCGTATTGGTGGTGAAAAGAACTAAGCCACATTTTAAGGCAAAATGAGTTAATTATATCACATAAATAAAACAATTCTGAAAAATACAGTGGTGAAGAGAGATAAGCGATTATGTAATTATAACCTTAAGGCCGGCGATCGCCCTTGTTAATTTCCCGTATATGCAGAGGTTACTTTAGACAAAGCTTTCGGGAAAAGTATACTTCGTAGCATTAATTTAAATATAAAAATCAGTTCATGAATAATGCCTACGGGTTGTAAAGAAATCTAAAGAAGCAGAGTTTTTTAAAAATACTCGAAAAATGACTTTGATCCTTTGTGTCAAAATCACATAGAAACCCTCGACTTGTGGACGTATTTACTTTAAAAATAAACATATTTAGACGTTTTCTTTTCGTTACCACCCGTACAACTAGCATATCAAATAAATGAAACAAATCGCACTTCAAAATAATGTTTGGTTTTCCTGAAAGCTTGGTTTGAAAACGCAGATGAAAGATGATATACGCCGTATCCAAAGCTTGTAGGATTCTGTACTGTAAGAACTTCAAGGTAATTTCACAGATGTCGCTTTAGAACATTAGTCGTTGTTAGTCATTTGCATTACCGTTGCTCTTGAGGCAGACAGGGCCGGAACAAATACAATTTTAATACCAGCGTTTTTGTATTTAATTAATTAAATAATTCGATATATTATTAACAAATGTGGTTGTTGCCCTTAAAAAGTATTTTTATTTCCTAATGAAATTTAATCCACTGCCATTTTTTTAATTATTGGTTTTAATTTTAAAAATAAATACATACTCTAACTTTATAATACTGTTTACCAATGTTTAATATTTTTTAGGCTAAATTTATGTAATATGTTTTTTTTAAATTTTGATTTTGTTTTCTCTAAAAAACAAACATCTTTATAGAGATGTCTATTTGACATTTTTAAAAATTAGCTTCACGGAATTCATTTTTAACATTTATACATACCTACATATTTTTCTTGCACTCAAATTAAAAATGGCCTTGTAAGGTAATATCTTATATACAGGGTGAGCCACTGATAACTCCTTGGTCTGTAGAGCCACAACCATGTGATTTTTTAAAATTTGTTTTCACAATGAGATGTATGTCCCAAAAACCAACAATTTAAAAATAATTTCAATTATACAGGGTTCTTAAAGAATGTGATACATATCAAAGTTAGGTTTTTAAAATGGGACACTTTATTTTATATTTGAATTGCCCTCGCTTTTTCGATTATAACAATTAAATAGTATGAGATTATACAGAGTATACGCTAATACCAATTTTACATGAAAATCGTATTGATCTCAATGGCCTGTATACTGCAAAAGAAACAATTGAAAACCAATCATTTGTGGTAAAAGATTTTCGATATTAGTCAAATACCTACATACTTCTCTCATTTTGTTTAATTGAATTTTATATCACCAGCAACTTTTATTTGACGAATTTTTTTCTTTAAGCGTAAATAACATATATTCCTTAAAGTAGAAAAACGACTCTCTATAAAATTCCGAATATGCCCAAAATCTAATCAACTCATTAGAGACACACAAACACCTACATATACGTATGGCCATATTTGTGACATTCATGCATGAGAGATATTTTTGGCATCAAGGTAGTTTTTATATAAAATCAAAATCAAAACAAAAAGAAATTGGGATATATACAATTTAATGTACGCTTATTAACCCTCCAACTAGAATGAAAATATACAGGGTGGCTCACGCTCAACGGGACGGAGCTTTATGGGAAAACGACCAAAGATATAAAAAATTCGTTTGGGAGGAATACGTAGGTTACAGACGGCTACAATTTAAAATTTGTTAGATGTATACAGGATGTCCCACATAAGAAAAAAAAATTAGTTCATTAAAAATTATTCAAACAAGAGTAAACAATTAATTTCTGGGAGACTTTTTTTCCTTAAAAATTCAAATAAATCGAAAACTAATAATAATAGTAGTAATAGGGAACCTTTTGTTAACTGACATTATTTTTGATGTAGTTTTTAATTCTTAAATAAAAAACAGGGTGTTCCATTAAAAATATTATAACTTTGTATATTTTCTCTTATATGGGACATCCTGTATACATCTAACAAATTTTAAATTGTAGCCGTCTGTAACCTATGTATTCCTCCCAAACGAATTTTTTATATCTTTGGTCGTTTTCCCATAAAGCTCCGTCCCGTTGAGCGTGGGCCACCCTGTATAGTGCTGTGCGTTCTATATTATACTCTCCACAGTTTAACAAACCCCCTTAACCCTCCATTTTTATTTCATTTTTGTTCAGAATCAATAGGTTTTATCCCCTTATAGAGTTTGATTTTTACTAAAATCACCAAATCACAGAGATATCCACAGAATATCTTTTGTGGATATCCAATATATCCACAGGATATCAGAAATATCCCGTGGATCTAATATGGATATCCAAATGTCCGTTTATATCCAGAATATAGAAGATATCCTATGGATATCCAGCAAAATATCTAATGGGTATCTTCCAGACAATACAAGAAATCCCAGAGATATCCACAGAATATATGTTGTGTCAACCATGGAGTACTGCTGCAAAAGCTTGAAATTTATGGCATAAGAGATGTGGCCTTGAGTTGGATGAAATCCTACCTTTTAGGTCGCAAACAGTTAGTCCGAACTGTTTCAGACTCGAACACAAGTGACATAAAATGGGGTGTCCCTCAAGGTTCTGTTCTTGGGCCCACCCTGTTTTTAATTTATATCAATGCTTTAGGTAAGTTAAATATCTCAGGAAGTTTCACTCTATTTGCTGACGATACTACTATCTTGTGGCACAATAAAGACGTCAATATTCTTTATGCAAATATTAGTAATGACCTAAAATCCTTTAAAACATGGTGCACTACAAATTTTCTGTCATTAAATTTTAAAAAAACAAAAACACTAACCTTTAAATGTAATGTTCCTGATATTTTAATAGATATGGATACTGTAGAAGCCACAAACTGTACAAAATTTTTGGGTTTAAATATCGACATGGATTTGAAATTCAAATCTCATGTGGATTCACTTTTAAAAAAACTCGCATCGGGTTGTTATGCCATTAGAACCACCTCTCATGAATTGGGAGTTTGTGCAGCAAAAACTGCATATTATGCGTTAGTTGACTCCCATCTACGTTATGCTGTTCAGTTTTGGGGAGTCTGTTCTGCCGAGTTATTTGACAGAGTCTTTATAATGCAGAAACGGGCAATAAGGTTCTTATGTGGAGCACACAGATTAGTTTCATGCAGACCGCTATTCTTAAAACAAGAAATATTAACATTAACATCTTTATTTATCTTAGAAACTTGTTGCATGATCCATAAGAACAAGTCGAAATATAAATCGAATACATCCCGTGTAACTCGCCAAACGGGTAACTTGAAGTTGCCTATTCCCAAAACTGAACTAATAAGAGACTCTTTTATATACAATGGTATCAAAATGTACAATAGGCTATCACATACGTTGACAGATGTTGAGTCACAGAATTGTTTTAGAAAGCTGCTCAAGAGATTTCTGTTAACTAGGCCTTATTATAATATTATAGAATTTTATAATGACGAGACACTGTGATATGTGTTTTATTTTGTTTTATTTTATTTTAGATGTATGTATTAATGTTAATTTATAATAATGTTTGTTTATATTTTAATGACTATTTATCAGAGTTGGGTAGTATCCGGATACTTCTGTATCCGGATACAGTATCCGGATACTTTATGTGTATCCGAAAGCTGTATCCGGATACTTTTCAAATTTTGTATCCGGTATCCGTATCCGTGACCAAATTTGTAAGTATCCGGATACCGGATACTTTTTTCGGCATTCGGATACTTTTAAATTATTTACCACAATCGTAACTAATCCTTTAAGAGGAAGTAATACCCTTAAAAAATACTTGATTTATATTTCTCAAGCGATTTAAATGAATTGTTTTTTCACATTTTACGCGAAACGCTATATTATTTTTTTTATATTTTTTAATCTAAGCTGATTTAGCAAGATAAATGTAGAAATAAAATATTTATTTTTTATTCAATGATCAATGCAGTAGTAGTGATTTTTTGTGATTTTATTTTTTGTGATTTTGTGCGCCAATTTCAATGAACGTTTTGTTTTATATTTTATTTTTGTTCTGGGCTGTTTATTTATTTTTTGAGGCACTAGAGGAAGAACAGCTATGCTGATCCTGTGCCTTTTAACTAACATTTATATTACTATATATTATTATTCCGGTTACATGTCTAATTTATTTGTATATTTTTTTCTCTGTATAAACAGTATTATTTATTTATTTATTTATTTATTTTTATATTTGCATTTATTCTCTGTTGGATGTTAGTTAATAAAGACATATTATTATTATATTTTTTAATTGAAATTTAAAATTTCCACTTTTATTTGAACAATTTTTATAAAAAAATATTTTTTTACATTTTGACAAATTTCTCGAATACGGACCATTTTAGGAAAATTTTGTATAAAACAAAAAATATTGATGATAATAATATTATAAGTAACTTTTATTCGAAGAATTTTTTTCTCCAAACGTAAATAGCAGATATATTCCATAAAATATAAAAATGATTACCCATAGAGTACACCCCAAGATGTTCCGATTCTGCCCAAAATCTAATCAGTTCATTGAAAGCCGGAATAAAATCCAGTTTTTTAAAAAATGGTATAATTAAAAAAAATATCTCGGAAAATCAGCTTAGATAAAAAAAATGTAAAAATAAAAGATAATATAGAATTTCGTGTAAAATGTCTCTCCAAAATTTCATTTAAAACGCTTGACAAATAAATATAAATAAAATCAGCGGGGTATTACTTCCAATTAATAAAAATATTAAAAGTAAAATGATATAATAATAGCTGAATGATTGTATGTGTTATAAGGTACATACATGTATGACGTTGTTGCTCATAATGACCATGTGTTATTTATGTCGTCATCAACATTAATAAAGTATGCAGATCTGACAAGATCAAATATACGAGCCTGCTTTGCCTATGCCAGAACGAAACATTCAGCAATCTCCTTTCGACGCTCTCGACTCTACCAAGTACCGCTCGTCGGAGGATCCACAAAAAATGGATTGTCGAATATATCTGACACTGACGAGAATGTCGAAAGGTTGTATAGACATGGCAAGTCGCGCCAACAACGAGCTTATTTCGTTAGATTTATATCGACACGACACTGGCTGATTTTTGGCTCGGTTCAGGCGCGACTCGTTTTATTTACACGCACCTTTATGTTTATTGTTCATTTTGTTTTAATGTTTTGTATTCACAGAATAAAAATAATAAACAATTTAATGAGTAGTTCTTTTCCTGTTTCTATTACATCGCTTTCCATTTTCGATAATTTATTTATGCCTAGTATTGTTTATTGTTACTCGTATTCAATCTTATTGTAAAATTATAACTATTGGTATGAAAACATTATTATAACTCACTTTAAAAGTATGCTTAAAAGTATCCGTAAAAGTATCCTTTAAAGTATCCGAAAAAAGTATCCGGATACTTGTATCCGAGTACTTTTTAGGTGAAAGTATCCTTAAAAGTATCCGGATACATTGTAAGTATCCGTATCCGGTACTCGGATACTTTTTTCCTGTATCCGACCCAACTCTGCTATTTATTTATTTGTAATTTGTATACTATTTGTACAATATTGTGTTTGTATGACTATTTATTTATTTGTAATTTGTACAATATTGTGTTTGTCAATAAGTATTTTAACTTGGACAATAAACATATATTCTCTCTCTCTCTATCCAATATTTTCAGTAGATCTAATATAGATATCCAAATGTCCGTCTATATTCCAGGATATCGAAGATATTCAGCAAAATATTTTATGAGTATCTTTAGTAGAGGTTCATAAGTAACCAATGATTATTGAATAAAGTCGCAAGAAAATAGCAGAGATATAAAATATTTTCAACATTCTGCCTTTGATTTTGCCCACTAAGGAGAAAGTCATTCTTATTAGGACTTTTCAGCGATAAATGGAAATTCTCGACGCCAGTCTCTAATGGAGTCTGATTGAGTTACCAATTTCGATCAAAATCAATTACGGCGGGTTGAGCATGAGTAGATATTCAACGAGTGAAAGTGGTGTCGCCATCTATACTTAGTAAGCAAAATCAAAAATTACATCTAGTGGATATCCACCATGGTTTGCGTTCGCGCCTAGACTTTGATATATTTTGTGGATGTTCATAGGATATTGAATACACCTTAAAAAAATTAATTTTAAATATCTGAACGGTACTATTAGCCACAATGGCGAGCACAATGGCGTAATTTTTTCATAATTTGCTATATAATTACTATTATTTATGGACATTTGAATGTCTATAAATTACATCTCATGGATATAAAATAGATATCCACCATGGACTGGACATTCAGTGGATAAAATAAATAAATAAATAAATTTACCAAAATCGTAAAAGTGGACGTGGACGCGTGGCAGTGTGTTTGACTTCCACGCGAAAAGCCGGGAACGATTCTAGGCTGGCGATTTTTTTTTTCATATTTATTTGATTTTAAAAATCTGTAAAATTTATAAATTATTTTAAAATTAGTTATTTTGTCTATAACCTAAAATATTTTTTTTATTTGTAACATATGTACAACTCGAGTAGATTGTCCACTACGGCGTCGTGCTCAAATTTCATCTTCGTGCGATATAGCCATCATATCCACTCTTGTTGCCCAAACTACTATATAGTGTAAGCTGATAAATATAAGATAGTGAAAGAAAACATGAAATTGCAAAACATCTAGGAAACGAAAATAATTTTTTTCTCTACTCACAAGGATATTAGATTATCTACACATAGAGTACAAAACAAAAAAGAATGGTATTGCGTTTAGTTAAACAAATATATTTCATATCCATTATTATAGGTAGTAAGAACACTACAAAAAATAAAATCCACCAATCACAGTTCCTATTTTGATCAACCAACTACTGTTATTTATAAAATTTTAAATAAGTAACATTTCTGTCAAACTAATTGTCAGTAAAAAAATGTTTAGTTATTGAGATTAAATATACATTAAAATGAGTTATTCTTGTGTAGACTCGATAAATAATAATAGAATTTCTATTTTTGTTTGGTCTATAATTTTATAAATCTGTACCTCGGAGCCAGACTATGTTAAGTCCAAATTTTAGGTAAATATGTTAAGTGACTTAAAATTTTGCGGCGCATTTTCTGGTATTGTCCATTTTGGGGTATCTTTGAAAGTAACAAAAATAGCTCATTTTTAACTACGCTAAGCCCACGGTCCACAGCCTAAACTGAATATATTAAAAATACTCTCCTAAAAAACTAAGTTTTTGTACTTAAAATACTCTGGCTCTGAGGTACAGAAATATTTCGTTAATTTTAATAAAACTATATAAAGTCAATTTAATTACGAGTATTAAAGAAAAACATTTTAAGCACCTCGATGGTAGTGAGTTCAGAGCATTTGCCTTTTTTCTTGTTTATTATATTTTATAAACTAGTGAAAGTTTAAATTAGTTATTTTATCTTAATACTCTAACATAATTTTTAATACTATTTGCAGATTTTTATTAGTAGGTCGTAGAAAAAATATGCTGAACAACTCTAGTAGATTGTCCATATCACACTCAGACGATTTAGGAGCACTCCACTAACGGCGCCGTGCTCAAATTTTGTCTGCGTGCAATATGGCCATGAACAAACTACTATTGTACCTATATAAGAATAAATTAAATAAACCTAAATCATTACAATACTTGTTAAATTCAGAACATATACGAAGATAATAGTTTTATCGGTTGAATTGAAAAATAAACTATGCCAATTAGAAAATAGTTATTTAATAACGAACAATAAAATATTTAATTCCCGGAATTAAATCTTATTAGGAATTTCCAGTATCATCTGTTGTCCTCTAATATTTTAATAACAGGTAAACATGAATCAGACGACAGCTCAAATAAGGGATTAAAAAGAGATAGACACGAATTTGTTGAAGCCGACTAAAATAGTTTATGCGCTTTAATCTAACACAAATTCAATGTTTTATATGACAAATCGTATACTCCTATAAGGTAAACAGAGATATCAATCAAGTAAGAAAGGGATATGGGAGGTATATTTTATGGTATTTGTTGTGGCACTGCTTATAGTTTTTGAATTTTATGTATGTAGGTATATTATGTAAAACTATTCGAGTCCATTGACTGTTTTTTGCATGAAATTCCAATAGTTTTTTCTACCTGGTATCATTAATTCCAAAATAGTTAGCTTTTACATCTTACAAAACATAAACTTAGTAAAATTATCTAAATAAAAATTGACCTCTTATTTTCATATGTAATATGCATATACATACACAATTTGATTTATATAAGTTGGTGCATTCCAAAGTTTCTCTTCTTTACGCGCTTGTTTAGATTTTTTGATTTTTGCTAAGAAAGTTAAAATGGTTTATTTGTATTTTAGCATACTATAATTTAAACTTTTTATGACAAGAAAGGTAATTTATAAACTAGAAATAAACTTTTCAAATTTCTTCCTAAAACGATACTAATTCCGGATCTGCTTATGTAAATTTCTCAACGGTTGAAGGCTTGAAAGCAGTAGTAAAAAACTATTCTTCGATGGTTAGATATTTGAAAGTTCCTTTACTCACTGCCGGGGACCGCCACGTCCCGGGACACCTTCATTGCGGAAAGTTATACCCATCTTTTTCTTGCACGAAATGCGATTCCTTGTGTGTCAGACGCAAACCTTAAAATCCCACAAACTGAAAGAAGCTAGTAGTTCAGGATCCGTAAGTAAGGTCGACCTTCACCCATCTGTTTAATGGATAAAAGTTATTTAAAAACATACTTTATTTAATAAAAAGAAAGTTTCATCCATTCAGGTAAAGGTCGACCTTATTTCGGATCTTAGACTATAGATAAAAATACATATATCTTCTTCAGTGGTAAAGTATTTTTAAGCGATATACCTTTCTTTTTCTTTCGTTTTTAAATCAGTCTTAAAATGAAGGACGTGTTTTCGTTTGAGCCAAATGTTATCATATTTAGTGAATAAAAACTTAAGATTTAAATCAAAAGTTTTTTAAACCTAAGAGTTACTAACTTATTTACCTATTTTCTCCACCAATACGACGATATATTTGTTACACTATATCATAAATAAAAATATTTCCAAGCCAAATGTAATTACAATAAAATAATTTTTGTTTAACTTTGCATAAATAATAAACTAACAAAAAAAATATATACTTATTTATATAAAAAAAGTTAAAATGCTTGATTTTAAAAAGATAATATATATCTGCGTCAAGGTGTAAGAACTCAGGCTATCTCGTATAATATATACCTAGTCATTGTTGCAATCATCTATTATTCACCGATCTAGTTTTAGCATCATACAATTGCTATCTTGAAACGTACCTTATATAATAGTATATTATGCAACGATCATGTAATGATGGTTATTAATACACGAGCATTAACCGGGATACGAAACGAGCCAAAGGCGAGTTTCGTATGGTCTATGCGAGTGTTTTAATAACCATTACATGAGAGTTGCATACGCTATTTTTTCTACACCCGATAAATAATCAAGACCTATAAATATTATATTTATATTGGTATTGAACACAATAACAGTAATTACTCGTATTTCTATAAAAAATTCTACAAAATTGTAATTAATGGTATTACTTCGGGTATTGGTATTTCCCTAGATTTTTGCTGCAAAATATTTTGTACTGTATTTTCTGCTTTCTCCGATATGTGTGGAAGAGTCTTCTATATCGCTGATATGAGACATTTTAATATTATAATTATCGAAGTTTAGCTATCTACGAAAATTTAATACGTTTTGACAACTAAAACAATTACATAGAAACCTAGGACAAACGTCAAACAGCATGCTTGATTGAAAAATAATAGGTTTCTATTGATTAAAAATCTGTATCGTAATGAAAAATCTGTATCATAATGGGTATCATTATGAAACGGATTATGGGTATATAAGTGCATTATTATAATACGGGTGTAGAAAATAGTATATTATGCAACGATCATGTAATGATGGTTATTAATACACGAGCATTAACCGGAATACGAAACGAGCCAAAGGCGAGTTTCGTATGGTTTATGCGAGTGTTTTAATAACCATTACATGAGAGTTGCATACGCTATTTTTTCTACACCCGATAAATAATCAAGACCTATAAATATTATATTTATATTGGTATTGAACACAATAACAGTAATTACTCGTATTTCTATAAAAAATTCTACAAAATTGTAATTAATGGTATTACTTCAGGTATTGGTATTTCCCTAGATTTTTGCGGTAAAATATTTTGTACTGTATTTTCTGCTTTCTCCGATATGTGTGGAGGAGTCTTCTATATCGCTAATATCAGACATTTTAATATTATAATTATCGAAGTTTAGCTACCTACGAAAATTTAATACGTTTTGACAACTAAAATAATTACATAGGAACCTAGGACAAACGTCAAACAGCATGCTTGATTGAAAAATTGTAGGTTTCTATTGATTAAAAATCTGTATCGTAATGAAAAATCTGTATCATAATGGGTATCATTATGAAACGGATTATGGGCATATAAGTGCATTATTATAATACGGGTGTAGAAAAATATACTTTTGTACAATCGTTCATTATTTAAGCTTCTAGTGAACCTCTGTAATATTGATACCTTATTATACTATTAAGCTAATTTTGTCTAATCGTTCAGTGCTTTATAGGTGGCTTCTATTATCGCACATGTGTACCTGCGTTTGTGATATACCTACCTCTACTTCTGTAATATTGCTACTTGATTTCAAGAACATTTTAATAATAAATTTATATATTTTGTTTTATTTGAAATTTCCATGAGATTTTACTATAACCTCAATTTCAGCCTCTTTGTATTATATTACACAAAGAACAATATAGTGTGTCCACGGATGGACTTAATTATACTTGTAAAAATATTTATTTAAATTAAAAAAAGTTATTTTTCATAATTTCTCAATGTGAATGGAATTTATTTAACAAGTAAAAGAAATTATGAAGAATTACTTTCTTAATTTAAAATAAATATTTTCACAAGTATAGTTAAGTCCATCCGTGGACACACTGTATAATGCTGTAGAACTAATTCACAATATAACATCTAGAGCAACTTTCGGGACAAGGACCATAAAAGTGCTGGTGTGATAATTTCCAAACTTCACTTTGTAACCTCTGTGAGATGTGCTATAAATGTCTTGCCGTTGCGGACATTCGGCGGTTGCAGGAATATTAGGGTTACATTAAAAGTACATCGCATGCGAGCTTAAAGAGCCTAAAATTGCAGCTTATTAACGCAGATGGGATGTTTATGTGCTAGCTGGGATATATTATCGGTTTCATTTGTCAAATAATTTGAAAGTATCCGAATATGAAAAAGAACCTATCGGATACATATGAAGTTTCTGGATACTTCTACGGTATTACCTAGATGAGTGACCTTCCTAGGAAAACGCTGTGTAAGGCCCAACAACTACTGTCTAAGAGCATTGCTTCCTTTCTGCAAATGCGATAAAATTCGTTTTCTCATCTACTAAATTACCTATCCTTGACAATTTATAATAATGACCCTTTTTAAAAGTATCTTGCTCAGAGGTATATCCTTTAATCTAATGAGCCGTTTATTCGCTCCGTGCGTTACATCAGCACCAATTTATTTTTGTACTAATGGACTATTTTTGCCTATACTGACAATACAATTTTTAATATAATTCGTAATTAAAAAGTATATATGTTAGTTTTAATAAAAGTATATGGATTTGTAAAACAAGTAAAACATTAACTAACTATTATTATATATTTTAATCGCTTAAACTAAAAAAAAATAAGTATATTCAATAAAAATCAATAATAAAATAAAGGCAGGCAACAGTATTTACGAGAAAATGTATGAGAAGTTGCCTAAGTCTTATAAGTTGTCTTTGTGGAATTAACCTATTCTGTAAAAATATAAAAATACCTTTAAATATATCGTGAAGTTAAAATGTATAAACAGAAGGATTGTTATTTATATTTTCATTTTTGTTCGAAAGAAAAGATATAATGAATGATTTAAACTGGTTTCCTATCAGTAAGTCATAAAATTGCATTCCAGCCACATACAATAATTACAGGCAGAAATCTAGTTCTTCCTAAACATTTAAGATTAAAGGGATGTTGAAGAACATGACAAAATGATATTTATTGTTTATTTAAAAACCTTTCAAGTTTCTAATGTCTACTATTTCCAGTATTACCGTTATTATTACAAAATTAAAGTTAATTTTTCTTCTTATTGTACAGATATCCATTTACTTCTTTGATTTAATTTCCACTTTGCTAATTAAAATTTTTATAATTTACAGTTTTTTGCTAGTATTTTTACAATTTTCCACACAGCAACTTCGGTTGCTTATTGTATTGTTTTCACCTACTTTAAAAAAAAAAAAAGAAAAAGAAAAATTTATACTTGTATTTGATATGCCAAAAATACAAAATATTGCCCTAAAATGCACGAATTATCCGCAGCTAGCGCTAGTATCGCTTCTGCTTCTCCTTCCATCAGTTCGCACTGGTGGATGTTGCATAAAGTATCAAATTAATTTCATATACGTCAACGTGTTGTCATTCGTTGTGCTCATTTGAATTTATTAATTTTACTTTCCTAGTTTATTTATTATCCTATTTTGTGTAGTTCATTTGTTTTTAGTGGGGTCCTATTATCATATCATTGTTTTTTAAATTTATATTTAATTTTCCTACTACCACTTAGGAAAGTGACACATATCACACAATATGCCCTATATCACACGCGTATGAATAAGAATTTACTTTCCACCCAAGTGAGAATTAGGCATTCCAAACAAATGAATTACCAGTGGGCAGGTTTGGTATATCTAAGGGTGGCGACATATGGTGTATTCTATCTACTTTACGTAAAATCATGAATAATGGATTACATTTAAATATTTTATGTCAAACACAATAAAAATAATATTTAAAAAACCCACCTATACATTTATTCATAAATTGGCAGGCTTGGCGACTACTACTTTGAATAAAAATAGCGTTCAAGTTGCAAGACTATGTCGCTACCCCCTTAGACATACAAGAATTTCCCACTGGCACCTATTGTTTGACAGGTCGTTGGAATGCCTAATATGTTACTTTCCGCAGTAGTTGTCACAAAATGTCAAACACTTAATTTCTATTTTGATCTATGTAATGTCCATGTCCATATTAATACTAAAATCGATATGATTGTTAAATTATTGAAATTGTTGTAAATTAGATTCTAGATATTTATCTTTAACAAGTATTATTAAAATAATTTTAAAATAATGTTTGCTCTTTATTCTAGTTAAATACATAACCGATTAGATCATTCAATTGACACAAGGGCTATTAGCTCAGGTGGTTAGGACGTCGAACTTATCAACTTTGCTATTTTTTGACCGCGTTCAAATCCTGGCAAGGCAAATTTTTTTTTTGTTTTTTTTTTATTGTTTTTTAGTTTTTTTTTGTTTAGAAAATATGAAAATTGAATAAATACGATTATTGTTGATTATTTTTTTAAATACTTTTTAATTATTATAGTAATAATAACCTTGGTTTTACATTTTTTTGATGACATTATTTTGTGGTCGTAAGAAAAATATTGTACATCACTTGTGTGAAAAGTGATTTTCCACACTCGTGTGATAGTCGCACTCGGCTTGCGCCTCGTGCGACAAGATTTCCCACTCGTAATGTAATATACTATTACATATATTTTTTTTACTGATAGTGAAAAGTGCCGACAAGTAAATTTTTTTATGATTTCACAAACGAGCGACCCAAGTGGGTCGCCCCAAGAGCAGATTATGACTACAGAAACAAATCAGGTATACGATGTTGATATCAAATTTACAAATCAAGATTTAGGCCCTTATATTGTTTTTGTTGAACATCTAGACAAAAATATTGGTGGATTATTTCTCGTTCGTCATTATTCCCTTTCCGAATCTACTATTAAAAAAACATTTTGGACATAAAATCAGTAGGTAATAATAGAGTTAAAGTAATTTTTAATACTTACTCAACTGCAAATTCTCTTATTAACCATACTTGTATTAAACGTAACAATCTTATCGCTTATATCCCAAAATTTTTTACTCAATAAAGGTGTTATTCGTGAAGTTGACACATATTTTGACGAAGTTTATCTTAAATCATCCATTGAATCTAATAACGTCAATAACGTGCAAAGAATGAAAAGGAAATGTTCCGCGTCAAATAATTATTATGTCATTTTTAGGCAACTCAATTCCCCAGTCGATCAAAATAAATTTATTACACTTCCCTGTCGAAAAATGTATTCATCTAGTAATTCAATGTATGCGTTGTTTGAGATACGGATATACATCCAAATTATGCGAGGCTTAAGAAGCTAGATGCAAAATTTATACATCGGTTCATCAGGAAAATATTACCTGTAATTAAACTAAAATTTTCTGCTGATATTGCAAAATCAATAGTCATTTCTCCATGTCCAAAGATTGTCCTTACTACATACAACAGAGCAAAATTAAAGAAAAAATGACAAATAACAACATATCATTCAAAGATGCTAAAGCTTTAGTCAATAATCCCTCTTATTTAAAAGTAGTTACTAATAATAGATTTGATGTACTGAATGAATAAAAAAAATTCTCCTTTACCATCTTCTTCGTTTCCCTATTTCCCATCTACCAATTCTTCTATTATAAAACTGAAATCTAATAATGCATCCCAAAAGAAAAAACGAAAAGCAGCATCTTCTCAGCGTTCTCCTTTACCCCGTTACCGGGATGGAAAACCTCAAAAAAGTCATGCTATAATTCACAATCCGCATAGCTAAGATTTCATAAAATACAAACAATCGCTCATTGACGGAATTTCCAAATTTGTAAATAACGTATTTTTATTATATCCTTCTTCAGCCAAAATTAATGCTAATCAAAACATAATTTCTAACCTTAATTCTGGCATTTAAGGTGAATACAGCACCCGTTATTACTTTCGGACAAGCATATTTCAAAAAGTAATTTTGTTAGAAAATTAAAATTTTGGCAAAATAAATTAGGTAATATCTATATATGCATATATTTTAAAGTTTTAATTGGTCAAAACAAATCTATTAACGGATATTCATTAATTTCAAAAAATCGAGCAGATATGTAAGGTGGCATAGCTATATTTGTTTCCAATAATATAACATTCAAGCAATTACAAATAAATCAAAATTACAACAATAAAATTGAAGTAGTTGAAGCTCTAAATAACCTAAATTTAATTGTTTTAAATGATGGCTCTCCCACACGAATTTCTGCCCCGAACACATCTCTTTCTGATTTAGACCCTGCTTTATCCTTGCCAATATTAGCACCTAAATGTGAATGGGAAACAATTTCTGATATCTGATACTATGGGTTTTGATAATCTTCCTATCTTAATAACTATTACAAATAATCCTGATAAACAGAAGGTGTTTCCTTCAAATATTTGGAACGAAAAAAAGGATAACTGGGTTTTTTTCAAATCATATTTGGACAATATTTTTACCTCTTCAATATCTAAATCCACTTCATTCCCATTTCATTAAAGCTGTCACGGTAGCTGCAGATTTATCTATGCCCAGAAATAATCCTTTTACTCCTTCAAGGTTTCTTCCAGAATGGTGGGACTCGGATTGTTCCGATTTAGTTGAGAGAAGAAAGATAGCTTTATGCAACTATAGTCACATATCACATTTTGACAATTTTATTTTTTAAAACTGCAGACCAAAATTAGGCTGATATTCAAACAAAAAGCACCGAAGAGCTAGAAAAAATTTGTTAGTAATCTAAACAGAAATACTCCAATATCTTCAGTCTAGAGCTATGTTAAAAGTATTCCAAACAAAAATAAATATAATAACAAAACAGTTTTGGCTCGAGATCTAACAAAAAATTATTTTGACCATATTGCTCCTCCATTTATTGATCCAAGTTTTATTCCTCAGCTAGTAAACAATAGGGAATTGTAAAATAAAAATAACCTTTATTTAAAAATACCTTTAACTGAACTAGAATTAGTAATTAAAACCACTTGGTAAAGATAGCTTTTCTTATTCTTTGATTAGAAATTTACCAGGCAATTCAAAAAGTGTCTTAGTTGAAATTTATAATCAATGGAGGTTACAAGAAATTCTTCTTGAATCTTTTAAGGAAGTGGTAATTATATTCCTTCTCAAATCTAGCTATCCATCGTCTTACCGCCCAATTTCTCTGTTATCTTGTTTTGCTAAAACTTTTGAGAGAATTGTCGTTTGGAATGGTATTTTGAACATGACTCTCTGTTACCTAGTTCCCAGTACGGATTCCGTGCATCTAAAGGTAATTTAGACGCCTGTAAGTTAATGACATTCAGTATTCATTCTAAAAAAAATGAATACACAGCATGTATTTCTTTAGTTCTAAAAGGGGTATATGACGTAGTTAATTTGAACATCTTACAAACAAAACTCTCCTATTACGGATTTGATGCAAAAGCCTTTGCCAATATTATTGAGTTATTTAAAAACAGGAAAGTATATATCAGAGATTACTATAACCTTCTGCATGGCCCTAGAATTATCAACCAGGGTATTTCTCAAGGATCCGTCTCTATCTTTTCAATATTTACATGGCAAACTTGAATGAGATCTTTGATCAAACGATTAAGTGTATTCAGTACGCGGATGATGTATGTATTTATAAGTATTATCACGAATGTTTTGTAGATCTTAAATATGTCATATATTGCCTTACAAGCTGGGTATTTGATCATGGTTTCTCCCTAGCTATAAATAAATTAGCTGTGATGGTTTATACCCATCACAGGCTGATAACAGGAGAAGTTCTTTCAAATACTTAGGAATTGTCTTAGACAATAAGCTTACATATAAAAAGCATATAGACTATACTTGATCCAAATGTGAAAGAGGCATTAATATTCCTAAATGTGTCACAAAATTTAAATAGGGTGCAGACACAACAACATCGTTAATGTTTTAGGGATCTTACATCCGATCAATCATCGACTATGGGTGCATATTACATGGATCAGCTGCGATTTCAAGCCTTGTGTTATTAGATTGTATGCAAGTTAAAGCAGTCAAAATATGTATCTGTGCTTTTAAATCTTCTCCTACTCCAGCGGTTCTTGTGAAAGCACTAGAGACTTCTCTTCACTTACGAAGACATTTTCTAGTACGCAAAAAGTTACATTTAAAATGTTTTCCGAAAAAATACTGAAATCTTCCTTTATCCTGAATATTGAAAATTTAAAAATAGTCCACCTTTGGTTGAAGCCTGTGTATCTTTAAACCAGTTTATAAATAAATCAAATCAATTGGAAGATGTGCGGGCTTTTTTAAGGCGCGCTTCCGCCGATGGACTCGAAGTATATGGTGTGCGTTTACACAATTAATTTTTTCGTGGGTGGTGCGTGCGTTTACACATTACACCAATGAATTGTTAGTACATCTACGAAGTTTACGTAATGTTTCAGAGAAAATATAGTACCTAATTTAATATTAATTTCTATGCATTGTAAACTGAAAAATATTTATTTTTAAATCTCAAAGTGTAGGGAAGCGGTGCTTCCCCCGCTTCCATGGACCGCACGCCCCTGATATAATAATTAAATATTATTTTTTATTTTGGGTTATAGGTACTCCGTACTCTACGTTATTTCTATTCTATATTAGTGGAGTCAAGTTTTTAGGCAAAACCACCCCCGCAAACATTAAAAAAACACCCTTTTTTAAAATTATTTTTTTGCGTGTGAGATTGCAGTGTTTGGAAGAGAAATAGTTGCGGTTTTATCGAACATTCTTAATAGTGGTAGCTAATGAAGTGCGCAGCGTGAAACGTGTCAATTGAATGATTGTCAAAATTTTATTACAAATTTTATTACTAATCACCCAATCGACATGATTCATGCTGCGCACTTTATTAGCTATACCCATGTACCACTATTAAGAATTTTAGTAGCGAGAAAAGTTGGGCGTCTCGTCTCACGAAGATTCAGCCTGTTAGAATCAGTAATAAAAAGGGGTGGTGGACTGTGGACTATATTTGATTGTGTTTTTTGTTATTTGTCTATTTATTATTTTTATAGTTTATTTTTACATAGTTTCAATAGTTTCTTAATGTATTAAACATAACATGTCAATATTTTAGAATATGAGCATTAGCAATATTATTTTTCGTTATTTGTTTATTTATTATTTTTTTTGTTTATTTTTACTTAGTTTCAACAGTTCCTTAATGTATTAGTGATAGTACTTATTAAGATAATATTGTAGAAAACAAGTATAACAACTTATGTTTTAGACTGGTACCTATTTTATTTTCATTCCATTTTTCTTTGATCTCATTTTTGTTTGTTTCATTTTATTATTTTTATTTGCATACTAGTTTAATAGCTGTTTCTGACCATTATAATAATTGTGATTTGTTGATGTTATGACGTTATAAATATAATACTTTTGAATTTTGTTATTTTGTTTTTTTTTATATAATATACAAATTCAATAATATAAGATGTATAAATTATTGATAGGGCTGCGATTACAAGTAGCACCGGGCGCAAAGTACCTTAAACCGGCACTGGTTGCAAGGTTAGGAAATGTAATACAAAAGGAGACAAATTATACAATTTCCAAGACTTTCTGGTGGACAGATTAAAAAAGTGTTCTAAGTTAGATGAGGTCCAGCACCAACAGATTAAAGTTATTTGAAGGTCACCGTATTCAAGAGATTGTAGAGACAACCAATAAAAATAATTGGACATGGATTCCGTTTCATCTGAATATTGCTGATCTGGCTACTAAGCCTATAAATGAGTCTGATCTTACAACTAACTCGTTTGAATTTCAAGGTCCAGGAATGTTTTTAAAATAATGTGAAGAGGTTTGGCCACAAGAAAAGCAATATATAGAAAATCTGCTAAATATTATTGAAGTGCACAAGAAAAGTGTAAAAAAAATAGATTCTCTTTCAAATGTCAAAATATTTTCAAAATGGTTGAGGGTATTACGATGCACAGCATGGATAATAAGCTATGTATTGAACTTAAGAACAAACATTAAACGAAGCGGAAAACTAAAGGTCCAAGAAATTCAGAATGTGAAAATTCAATAGTTGAGGAATATTTTATAATAGATATTAAATTTTTTAAAAAGAACAGTCATTAGGCACAAGTTTAAAAATATAACAGTTATCCCCATTTAAAGACGAAAATGATGTGCTAAGAATTTCCAATTACTCTATCAGCGAAGGAGAATCAAGCAGTAAGACTGTTAGTACAGTACTATCACAAAAGAGTAGAGCATATTGGTCATGAAACAGTTCTGAATAACTTAAAACAAAAATATTGGACAATAAAAACGGGACAAACTGAAAGGTAAGGGGAAAAACAGACGATGTTACAAAACTGACTTACTGACAAAACTGAGTTTATAATTAATATTTTCACCAAATCTTATGTTACAGTCATAGAAATGAATAAAACTGCTGGTTAATATTTTTAACGTAATTTACTTGTGTATAGTTAACTTGTTACCAAAGAATTTAAACTTAAGATTATTATATTAAAAAAAAATGTAACAAATAACTTGTTAAAAAGGAATGACTTACATTTTAAAACTAACCTAAAATAAAGAGACTTTCACCTGTATAAGTGTATAACAATGTTTCGTAAAATTCGTTAGTATTTGGGTGACAAAAATCGTTTTGTTACTTGCAAATTGTTGTATTTAGCCTGCACAACGTTGGATTTTTTCCAGTAGTGAGCGGACAACGTCCGTTTTTAACCATTTTGTTTGTTTTATTCGTTTACAATTTAGCATGTGTTTGGGACTCGGTATCATTTAAATAAGAAGTTGATTACTTAAAAATTCCTATAAAATGGACATCGTTGGTTTTTTCCCCTTACCCTTCGACTGTAAAATGTACTCTTCATAATTGTCAACACTTTTAAATATCTAAAGCAAAATTCCTTCAGCCAGAAATGTCCCTATTGCCAGAAGAATACAGATTAAAGAATTATTATTTTGAACCATTATTGGTTTAGGTGAAAAGAACTAGAGAAAAAAGATATGGAGCACTATTTAAATGTTCAAATACAAGGGCAATTTACATTGAAATAGCAAACTCCCTAAATACCTATTTCACACTAATAGCAGATGCATTCATATAATGGAACAAAATTTGTAGGAGCAGAAAATGAAATAAAAAAATATATAGAACATTTGGATCACAGCAAACTAACTATGGAAGGATTTTCAACACTCCTAGAGTTGGATATACTGAAGCAAAAAATTATATATTTTAGACCAATTATCTAGGTCTGCTGCAATGAAAATGATGAAGAAGCATTAAACATTTTCATTAAAGATCTATTTGCAAGGAAAAAAAAATGGAAAATTGCTCAAGTTCTGAAAGAACAATTGTGGAAAAAATGAACAGAAACGTCAAAAATGATTCCACAAAGCCGTATCTATGAAAATTGGAGATGTGGTAGCTATTCCGGACATAAATATTCGGAACAAATGAAAAATGGACAGAATTACCAAAAAATTTATTGGCAGAGATAGGAAAAAGAAGTGTGGAAATAAGAACTGTTGATTTTACCTGACCAGTGAATGCTATACTTTGGTTGGAGGTTGGAGTGTGTAACGATAAATAATATTAAATCCTGTACAATGTATGTAGTTTTTAGGATAGTTAGAAAATTATTGTCAAGTCCGTCAAAGAAATAAATATATACTGTCAGCAAGGTTTAAAGATTTGTCGAAAAAAGATACAGAATAATATTGTACTTCCACTAGGTGGACAAGGGTGGAGCGTACAAATCTTTCTGCAATTTTAAACAGTTAAAGGGAAACAGGATTTTTTAAAATCATTATAAAACATAAAATTTGTCCTGTCCGAACCTGTTTCGCCTTTGTTATAAATAATATTAATTGAGGGGCCGAAAGGATAGAAATAAATTCCTGCACCTTATAACTCAAAGTACAGCAGGTGTGGAGTGGAAATTTTCATGTGTTATGAGGTGAGCGCAACCTGAAAAAGTCAAGAAACACTGCTTTAGCCGGTGTAGACTTTTGAGGATCAGGTAGTCAACGACTAAGAGTAGTAGTAAACAGTTTTGCTTATTGTTTCAGTTTAATTGAAGTTGAAGAAAAGTTATTGCTATTTTCCATTTTCAATATCTTAATGTTTCATATTTAGACCCGTCTCTGATAAAAACAAATACATCATAAGACATTTTTCGCATGTTAAGCAATTATTCAATGAATTAATTTATTCCTTATCTACCCGACACGTAATTTCTTATGAGCAATGTTTACCAGAATGTGTTTATAAATATAAGCATTTAAAACGTGTAGGCAGTAATACATAACACCCGCTTTTAACAACAACACAATAAAAATGATGCTCCGGGGTTTCCTAGTTCTTGCGTGTTTATCAGTTATATCTTACGGAGTTTTTGGAAAACCAACATATAAATCCGGTAAGTAATACATTTTAAAAATGGTTTAAGTAAAGGTTAGGTAGGCAAAGATAATTTTTTTATTTTATTATTGACTGCGTAATTTTTTCATAAATATAAAATAACTATTACTATTGTGACTAATAACTTCATAATAAATTTTAATGTTTAAATGATTTATTTATGTATTTTCTTATCATATATGTACAACCAATTGTAATACTACTTATCTTGGTTGTCTGTTATTTATACATTTCTACATATAAAGCATTTAAAATGTACAGGGTGGACCGGGCAGGACCTGCATCGATCGATATCGTAGAAAATTTTTTGCAAATTTGGGAACTTGCTAGATGTCTTGGATCCTATTAAACTAAAATATTTTCATTTAGGATAACCACTCATACAGGGTGTTCAAAAAGAAAATAAATTGGAAAAAATCAATGTTTTTCATATAGCTACATAAAATCTACCTAAAATTTTGAGTAGAATCCAAAAATATAGTAATAAATAGTGTCTTATTTAAAATAGGCAAATTAAGGTCTATTTCCGATATAACCAGAAGGGCCTAATTGATGAAAATATTGTTATATATGTTTTTGGTATTACAATTTATTTAAATTCAACTTTAAAATAACTCAATTCAACTTTAACAATAACTATCAAACTGATAACATTAACGTATAACGTCTATCATAAAACTCCCCACTGACGTCAGGTCGTCGACTTATATAGCTTACATCCACCTTCTAGAACCTTCTCAAACAATCTGGATTTTTCTTTGACAAGGAATGATATTCAGAGACATTTCTTGAATATTCCATCTTCTTCATTTACTCGTACCTTTACTTATGACGACCGGAGCACGCTGCAGGGTGCTGCGTTATAATATTTTAGCTAAATTGGCCCCAAAACATCTTGCAAGTTCCCAAATTTTGAATTTTTTTTCTAAATCCCATTTTTGAGCTTATCGATCGATGTAGTTCCTGGTGGTCCACCCCGTATAGTTAAAACTTATCCGCTCATGTTTTTTAAAAATGAACTAGGTATTTTAAATGATTTTGTGTAAATGTAAACAGGTCTTGTTAAATTATAACTTGTTATATACAGGGTGATTTTTAAACACCACAATTTTTATTATATTCTCAGCTGTTCTATGTTGATAACTTGCTAAATCACTCGCTGAAATGCTGTTGCTTGTCTAATTAATGGCATAACATATATTGCCGTACAAAATAGTGTTCGTGCAGGTCGTTAAGAAAGTCCTGAAGTACTATATGTAGAATTATTATCAATGATTCATGACGGAAAATATGAAGACACCAATATTGTTCCCATCACAGGTACCATGAGATACGTGCCCAGAACCGAATTGAAGTACCAAAAGGAATTTTCAGAACTTTTACCAATAACCAACGAAACACGTAGGAAAAACTCTCCAATGTTTTACTTGTAAGCAAATGGGACATTTTCAGTCCAACTTTCCGAAGAGTCGTAACGACTGTCAAAAGTGCCATTTGCTGGGTGATGATGCTAACAAATGTTCGATGGGCATTCATGGGTGACAAAATGAAAAGGCCAAAAGTGCAAAAGATTAAAGCTTTTATTCACTGGGTCGTGAAATTCAATCAGATTGGCCGATTGTAATTGACACAAATTCTCAAGAAGGTTGACGAAATATGTCTTGTTTGCTAATTCTATTAGTAATTTAATGCATATGATATCTCCTGAATTTTTTATATGTTGCAGTTGTCGACTTCTTGAACAATAGAACATTTAGCAATTTTTACCGTTCCTCTTAAGTGACTTCTTGATTACACATATTTTGGGAGAATAATACCTACTTTACTAAACTATACCACACAAGGCTAAACTCGTAGCGTAACAAAAACGAGCAATGATTTAACTTGGAACGAAAGACCGAAAGTTGATAGTAGTATTAGGACGTTGAATTTTTTGGTTTGTGAAGCATTGGCATTAATTAGGTAAACCATGTGATGATTTCCATAAGCCTTGATTTTTAAAACCATTCTATATCGCCTTTTGATTAGGGTTTACAAACTTGTTTGAGCAATTTATCTAATAATAATTGGCCCCTTTACCTCTTAAGCCTGCTCATGTAAAATACTTGGGATCCTTACTTCGCCTGTTTATATAATATTAATAAAGGACTGAAGGATGAGTATTGCAACTATGTTAAAAGAAATAAATTGGCTTTCAGTTCAAGATTATGTTCAGTACATGACTGATATTTATTTATAAAATAGAAATGACATAGTACCATCGCATCAGATTTATTAGAAAAAATTCAATATAATTCGAAATAGCACAACTAAAATACAAGAAGCCAATCTGACTTTCATGTATGGCAAGCCATCACTAAAAGTTCCCAAAATACAATTTTTATTAAAGTTTTAAAAAATTTAATAGACTGCCTACAGAAATTAAAAAAAAAACAATAAATGTATTCAAAAGTAACCTCAAACAATACTTGATAAATAAACAGAACGGATATACTTTCTTGTGATAATACTCTTTAAACCTGCCCTTTTTAAGTATTTCCCTTAATTTATTGTTATTTTAACCCTCG
>OV651813.1:51524461-51549771 GCA_927349885.1 Psylliodes chrysocephalus | reverse complement strand
GGTCGCAGAAGATGATAATAGGTTTGTCCGTAGAGCGATCCACAACCGTTTCCAACTGAACAGCGCATGTGCATTGAATATTTTGCGTTCGTAGAAGAATCACTGATAGTTTCCAATTATTAGTTTGACGTTCGTAGAAACAAATGAAGTGATTTCCATCTGATTAGAAACGGTTGGAAAAATCCCTGATTATTCTACGGATTTTAAATCCGGGGCATGCGCACATAAAATATGTTTAATAACCTACAATTCGACATTTGTTTGGCATGAAATTTATGTGTTTATCATTCG
This sequence comes from Psylliodes chrysocephalus, assembly GCA_927349885.1. NCBI lineage: Eukaryota > Metazoa > Arthropoda > Insecta > Coleoptera > Chrysomelidae > Psylliodes > Psylliodes chrysocephalus. Next base: position 51,549,480 of record OV651813.1, on the reverse strand, counting down.
TCCGTGCTTTTGTTAATGTGATTAGTTGTTTTTTTTATGAGTGTAATTAATACACATACATTAAATTTAATAAAGTATGCAATTACATAAGACCACAAAAACCTACCATCCACTATTCTGATAAAATATCAGCTTTTAACTTCAAAACATGAAGAAAGGATTCAAAACAGGTAAAAAAGTAAAATATTTTAATAAAATGCGGTGCAATTCCTTAAAAAAAAACACATACGTGGTCATTCTGTGAGTAATGCTACGTCAAAATTCAAATATTTTCTTCTTTTTTTATCCGTTTACTAAATATGTATCTAAAATACGAGAATTGGGCATTCCAAACTGAATGGCTACCAGTGGGTTTTGACCAATGAACTGGAGTGGGGTAGAATGCTTGTCAATAGGCTTGAGATGCGACTCTATGGGCGAAGACAGGTTATTTTTCATCTCACTCGGGAGTATTTATAACAACCATTTTCTATTTCACTTTGTTATTGTCTGATCCACCAGCTTGTGGATTGAACAATAACAATGTGAAACAGAAAATGGTTGTTATAAATACTCCCGAGTGAGATGAGAAATCAAAATGGCTGCGCCCATAGAGTCGCACCTTGTTCTATTGATACAATATGTACATTGGCTTTCTACCCCACTCCAGTTCATTGGTTTTGACGGGTTATTATATAGCAAAATTATGGCAACCCTGTAGGCCTGGTGATTTGACAAGGTCAATGAAATAGATAGTTACATAGATAGATCATCCATAATTTTTCAAAATAAACATAAGCTTATGCCTTGAAGTAAAAATGTAAGCAATTATTTTTTTAATGTCTAAAGGCTAAAAATTAATTTTAAAAACACATTTTTTCTAAACCGATTCAAATTAATAAATATTTGCCAGACAATATGGCCGCTCGTAAACGACCAGCTTTGAGCAATCTATATATATGTATCATTGACCCTGTTAATGACAACATGACAACAGGGTTGCCATATCTAAACTGTCATTACCCACTGGTAGCCATTTGGACAGGTCGTTGGAATGCCTAATAGATAGAGACGAATCCAAAACTCTACAAAACGCGTTCGCGGAGCATAAAAATTATAATAAATCCCAAACAGTTGGAAATCACGAATGCGCATCATAAAAGAATCACCAACCATTTGAAACTGTCTCTACGAACACACCTAATAAAAATTTAATATCAAAGGAGAGTGACTTTACCACTTTATATTTCTTGGTGGGCTGTTTGCGAAGAACTTTGACAGCGACAGTATTACTATGTAGAGTAAGCAATAATAATTTGAATTTGTAACACATGAAAAGTAAAATAGAAACAATTTAAACATCATTTTCTTATAAATATTCCTTGACCTTTGTTGTGTTAATCAGAAAATATTAATGACTAGATATTCTATTTATTTATCATCGAATTTTGTTTTTCGAAATGTGATAGTAGGTAATTTGATATCTTTATCAAGAAAAAAATAAGTGCATTCCACTAATTAAATGCTAAAAACAGCATGTTCTCAATAATTCATTGCCAAACGATGAACTTTAATTCTTAAAAGTGTCAAGAAAAACATTGATAACTTGTGACGAAATTTTTGTCCTTATTTACGATTATCAACCAATACTTTCGCAAATATTGTTAATAACTTTCTAGTTTTGAAAGAGACATTAAACAGTTAAGATGAATTCAGCATTTTGGATATTTTTCTTTTTGACCGTAGCCTTTTGTGTTTCGGATTCTTTGCAAGCCTACTACCCCAATAGTAAGTACAACGTATTTTATTGATATTTAGGGCCGAATTTTTCAACTTTAAATAAAGTTAAACGTATGGTTACTTGGCAGATTAGCGAACTATAAACCTATTGCCTAATCAGCAAGTAAATAGTTACTTTCAACTTTATTCGAAGTTGGAAAAACTGGCTTTTAATTTTTTAGAAAATTACCTTATAATATTATTTATTTAAATGTAGATAGTCCCACTTGCTACGGTAGTTCCTGTCCCATAGAAACGACAAGATGCAAAAAACATATGAAATCAAGTACCGATGGGTATATGTCAATAACAATACATTGTTTGGATGAAGAAGGTATGCTTTTTTTTCTTTTAATAATTTCTCTTTTAATAATTAATTATTCAATCATTTTTTTTTTAATAATTTTTCTATAATTTTTATTTTGGATTGAGGCAGATTGATACAAACACATGAATAGGAAAGTATTGTTTAGGGGTGGACGAAAGTGTAAAGAAAGGTAATTTATTTCTCACAAAGACTGGTTTCAAAGTAATTACTTCGTCGTCAGACACACATAAATGGAAAGTCATGGAGTTCATGTATTAAATGGAGAAAATTATTTAGGACAAAAATGAAAACTGAAAAATTATTTTTTTAAAGAACAAAAGGGGTGGTTTATAATATCTTGATGTATCATGACGTACCCATTACGGATAAGCTAAAACTAGACGTAGATTAGCAAAAAAAAGATTTGTATTCCTTGCAAAATTATTTATTTAAATTGCAAAGTGATTTTGGCATAACGAAATCTTCAGTACTTATTGTTTATAATAATATCCAAAAAGTTTAATAATTATCTTCATTACTAACATTAAATTTTGGGGTGTCCCACCTTGCTAATTTTTCATAGTTATTTTCTTGAAAAATTTGTTAGGATCTTACAAATTCATTATTTAGATTTTTATTTTAAATTTATATTTTTAATTTTATCGTGTCTCCTACATAAGTCCTAAAAATTTTTTAAAGAAAATAACTATGGAGGTTTAGCAAGAATAGGAATGAAGACTATTAAACCTTTTGGATAATATTGTAGACAATAGGCACTGAAAATGGCGTTATGCCGAAAGCCCTTTGCAATTTAAAATACAAATCTTTTTTGCTAATCTAAGCAACGTGCACACATCCGCAGTCTTTTAATTAACAAACTAGAAGTGTCTATAAAGTTGGAGAAACTAAAAACAATATTTAAATTTACATGAAACAATAACAAAACAAGTGTTTCAAAAATTGTAACAGTTTACAATTTTTTAAACACCAATGACTTTGCAAGAATCAATTTTTAAAATGTCCTTAAGAGCAGCATTAACTTAACTTTAGAGCAGTGCATGCAAGGGTTTCGTAGTATCCCATTTTTAAAGTTTTCTTTTAACTCTTTCTGAAAGAAAAAAATATGTACGTATAGGTAAAGGTTAAATCTGTGCTCCTTCGGAGAAATTCTTTTAAAATTTGATTTTGTATTTATAAAAAAAAAAAATACAAAACTTGACTTGTTTTAATCATTTTTTCATTTTTTTTTTCTGAAAAAACAAAACTGAATTTTGAAAAAGTGGTTCCAGAAGAGCATAGATGTACCCTTTACCTACAATAAAATTTTTTTTCTTTTAGAAATATTAAAAAATAAACTTTAGAAGTGGGGTACTACAAGACCCTTACATTGCAAGATTTTTCGTCTAGAAAGTGGCGCCTCTGTTAGATTTTTAATAAATTAATAGAGGGCGTCTCAGAAATATTTTCGTTTATTAATACGTCCGCTGGCGCAGTAGGCACATTCCTGAGAGGAGGCAGTTGAAAAATGGTGATATACCTACACTGTTTAGTATTATGCAATGAAGCGATTTACGGAACAACAACGTGCTTTTTGTATTCGTGCGTTTTATAAAAAACAATGATTCATACGTTCTTCTGCGTCGTTTGTACATAAATAATTATACCATGGCAAGAATGAATGATGTCCCAACTGCAAATTTTCATGGTGAACTGGACTTTAGGATAAAAACTGTTCGGATGGTTTAGGAAATTCTGAAAGTCTTTTCTCCCGAGGCTCCAGATTACAAATGTGTCATCTACATACCTCAGACAATACTTCGGTTGTTCTTAAGCAGTGCAGATAGCTCGCTCTTCAAATTTTTCCATGTAAAAATTGGCCACAACTGGGGTAAGTGGGCTGCGCATGTCTACTCCCTCAATTTGTTCATAGAATGTTTGATCTCACTGAAAATATAATGTTCTAAGCGAGTGTCGAAAAAGGTTAATGAGCTCTAGAAAAAACTTCCCTATGTAACTGACCATTTCTTCAAGTGGCACATTTGTGAATAAAGAGATGTTATCAAAGCTGACTTGGATGTCGTTAGATGTTCGATGAAGTGCGCAGAGTCTCACACGTAGATTTTTGTCTTGCCCACGTGTATTTTCAGAATTTCCGCTAAATGTTTGTCCAAGTTGTAGGTTGGTGATCCTATGGCACTTGATATTGGTCTTAGTTGTACATCATCTTCATAAATTTTTGGTAATCTATATAGTCAAGGTGGTAGACCTTTGGTAGTGTAGATTTTCTTCTTTGTCTTCGGTGATAAAGATGACTGTTTTATTAATTTGTTGTTTTTTCTTAAAATCGTCTTTGTTGGATCTTTGTATAATTTCATGTATGTGTATTGATTCCCCAGATCATTCAGTTTGTTCCTGTAATCCGATGTGTTCATAATGACTATTGCATTTCCTTTATCGGGGGATATAATTATGATGTTTTAATCCTCATTGAAAATATAACTGCCGCAGTTGCAGCTGAAACGTTTTGTAGTTTTAACCAAGAAAGGCCATGGCATAACAGCCCGGAAAGAAACAATTACATTGACGCTGGCCGTAAAAGCCTACATTGTTACAATATTCGAAATAGTGCCTGTTTAGACTCCTGATACAAATCCGAGGTTTAGACGACCGTTAAAATTTAGTACAGGTAGCATAGGGTAATGTAGTTTAAAAGAAAACTTTCGACTGGGTTGCCAACTTGGTGCAAGTCTTGTACAAGTCCGCATTTAAAAATATGTATAGCTAAATGATAACACTGAAATATACAAAGTCTGTTTTATTAATATTAAATAAGATTTTAAATAAGTATATTACATTACAAATGCGTAAATTACCTTTTGACATGAGTGGAAATGTTGTCACACAAGGCGCAAACCAAGTACCATATTCACACGGGCGCATAAATTACTTTTGCATAGATTAGACTAGATTAAAATGGAGTTGGACATATGTGTCCTAGTCCACCGCAATCTTTTCAAATCTATTGTGGGACTTCGTTATTAAAAGTATGTCGTCGAGCTTGGTCTTTTTTATTAGACTTAATAGCTTTGTTGACATGTAGTTGACATGCTTCTGGTTTTTCCTTACCCAATATTAGAAATCTCAATCTAGCCAGACCTTCACGCTGGCAGATGATGTAAATTGATGAGTCCTCTTCTTCTATATACAACTTACAAAATGTTGCTTCTACTGCTGGATTGATGACACTTATATACCTCCTTAGGCGACAGTAGCCAGTAAGAAGATCTACTGTTAACCTAACAATTTGACGTTTTTGTTTCAGTTGGTCTTTCGTGAATTTGGCTGAAGTTTTCTGAATGAACTGTTTGGCCTAGGTCAATCCTGGACAGTTGTTCCACATTTCCTGATACTCTTTTTGAATCCATTATTTGATGGATGCTTTGCACAATAACTTAGCAACTCCACAAAACGGTTCGGTGCCTGTCATGGCCTTCTCTGAGCCTGTTTAGACCACTGATACAGATCAATAGTTTAAACCACAGGAAAAATTCAGTAAAGGTAGCAGTTTCCTAGGCTCGTTTGACATAGTCTCCGACAACACCGAATTCCAATGGCCTATTGTATTTGACCCCTATTAATTAATATTAATCATAAATCTCACAAGTCTAGGGATGATCGAATCTCAACTTTTTCAAGCTTCTACAAGTATTTCACATACACACGCTCAGTTTTACTTGTGCAAGTCCGACATGCACAAGTAAAAATATAGAATTTGTGCAAATATTACCAAACACACGTTCCTGTATACTTGTGCAATAAACTTGTATATGTATACCGAATAAGTATACTATGCGGGTCTTTATTTTATTTCGGTCTGCAATGCATTCCCATACCATCCTTGACGTCACTTTTTAACTTGATATGGCCCTAAGGGCCGCTTGGCTGTACTATTGTTTCTTCTTGTACCTTGCAAGGCTCCATAAATTTCAGCCTGAAATATTCAATCAAGTCTTCCAATTGCATAGTTAAGGTTGGTATTGGGGTTTTTAGAAAATACTCTAGCACCACTGCTTTGCGCAGTGTTTGAACCGTCTATCTACTAAGTATGTTCTTTTCGTTGGGCACTGGGTTCCATTATAGTGATCTCCGTTGTGCTTGGTATTAAAACCTCGACTGGAGTGTTGAAGGAGTAACGTTTGCTTATGTGATCTGTTCTATTGTCTAGCACGTCTCCTATCACCAACCTTGTTACATTTATGTAATTTAATCTAATATTAAGATTTTCCAAGGCGATCCTTCTTCTGTAAGTACCTAATCTTGTCTTCCCTTGTATCACAAAGTAAGGTAGTTACAAACCTATTAATGCTTCCATTGCTGCTGTGGAGGTTGTTTTCATTGTCCTCATTATTTATAGTCAGGCGAGACCTTGTTACTTGCTTTGTTTTGTTACTGCCGCTCTTTGTTGTGTCGGCCCACTTCACCAAAACTGCGTATGTTAGAGTTCTGAAGATAGAGTCGACGAAGGTATTGTCAAATGCTCCCTAGATATTCAAGAAAGCTCCTGACATTATCTCCTCGTTTTTCTGTATATTCTACTAATTAATGGAGATATGTTCTTGTTGATTTTCCTGCGTATGAAAGGCATTGGAAACCGAAAGACATGCTATTCAGTCTTTTATGGATAGTTTCAGAGAAGGAACTGGAATAGGAGTGTATAAGCCTAAAATCAAGCACTTTGAAAGTTTGGGAAAATATCCTAGCATAATTCAGGATAAATTTCATGCTACTAAAAAGTTTATTCAGTTTAACATCGAGAAAAACTATCGTAGACAAGAGAACATCATGTCCAAAGCAGCCATCAAAGCGCTAAACTGTTACGTAATCAGCTCAAAAATGGTCTGGATATGCGAAGAAAAATTAAATGAGCTAGGCGAGGAAAATACAGTTATTTTCACTTGGGTGCCGGATATTAACGCGGTACAGATTAACGAGATTTCAGATAGTATCTCAAGGAAAGGGGCTCAAACACCCTTTGTGGGACCTGAGTCGTTCTGCGGTATCAACAGTAACACAATATTAGGAGAATTGGGCAGTGGAAGAACCGATAATTAAAACAATCTCTTGGCACTAAAACAGGCTAAGACAAGCTAAGACAGGCTAAGAGAGGCGAAGACAGGCGAAGAGAGGCGAAGACAGGCTAAGATACTTCTGGATCAACATAACCAGAAAATATCGGAAGCCTGTATCTGCCTAAGCAGAAACAGGTTACGTAACTTCAGATGTTGCTTAAATAACATAATACATATAATGTTGTGTCAATGCTAATATATAACGTATATAAATATATATTAATTCCGAAAACGCCTTTTGATGGACTTAACTCAAATTCAGGAATTTTTGAGATACGCCCCTTCGTCATTTTTTCTACGATTACGAGCCAAATTTAAAACTAGCTGACTATAGATATTTATTGTAGATATGGCTGAGTTCTATGTTTGGATATGGATTATGGAACTGGGGTTCAGTTCCTGATAAAAGCAGCTTTTTTTTTAAATAATTGCATACTATAGTTGTGTACTTATTTGTGTTAACTTATTTTATTTCGAACGTATACAAAAATGTTGTTTTTTGCGTAGAGAATAATAATTATTACTATTTTATATCAATACCTTAGAGATAAAGAATCGTATCTTTAGTTGTAACAGTTTTAATCGAGCGTTGAAACTATAGTATAGATTTTGGTCGCCCATAAAGTATTTCTTTACCTATATTTGCTTAAAATAAAACTTATTCGACTAGTCAAAGTTTTCCTGCATTTAGATTTCACCCTGTAATCACTGTACATATTCACACAACACACATTTAAATTTTTTCAATTCTCAGAGTTTAAAATTATAGGGATTTTACACTTAATATAATATTTTTACAAGAATTAAAACATCTTCACCATAAATAGGCAAAGGTAAACTCGTTTTATGATACCTTCTTTGTGCAAATTGTAATATTTATGCTAAAATTTACCTTTATCAATCCTAGTTGTAATAATTTTCAATAGAGAGCATTTACTAAAATAAGAATACATTTTGTTAAAAGACTACATTAATGAAGAAGAAGGACATTTAAAAATTTACTGTAAACATATTTGTAAACTCTAAAACTGATATATTATTAATATTTGGTTTTGTTAAAAATTACTAAAATTGTTGATATTGTTTGATGTAGGTACTTAAATGTGTATACAGTTAAAATTTTTTTTTATAAAATTCCCGGTTTTATACCTCATAACTTTTTTTTCTCGAAGTCTGTTTGATTTCAAAAAAATATAATTAATCGAGAAAAACTACTCATTTTTTAGTAAATGTTTACAATATTTTTAGGTGTCCTATCTTCCCTTGTTGCACCTATTTTGGCAATCCCTGTTTTTAAATGATTTTATTGTTACTTCGTGAGTTTTAAATCGAGATTATCTTTAGTTAATGTAAATATTTCTTCTTTTTTTTTTATAGATGGAAGCTTAAAAACTTACTTCTTTGAGGAACCTACTTCTCTAGGCCGTTACACCAAATACGAAAGTACGTCATACACTAGCATTGGTGGTGGAGTAAACACATTTAATAGCTTACAGGGATACAGAACAAGAAATAATGACGTAGAGCTATTGCAATAAATTCTTATTCTCTTATTCTTATGAAATATTTGAAAACTATGAGCAGGTACAAACGAAAACCTGAGATTTTATTAAAAGAAACAAATTCAATATTGTAGATAGTGAGCAACAAATAAAAACAATAAAAAACTTTTACATTTTACCAAATAGTACCGGTGTTGAAATAAAGTAGCATAATGACAATAATTGAACTAAATTAATAACCATACATATCAATATTTGGGGCCATTTTTGTCTAGTCCCATTTTCCAACACTATATTTCATTTCAAATCAATTACTTCTTTTGTTGATTATAATCTATTTTATCAGGCTTTTCATATTCTTATTAGTTTGATTAACAGGTAACAAAACAAGCTTCAACACTTCTCGGATTTTTATTTAAGTTTCTCAGGTTTCTGTTTTACATAAATGCAATACCTATTTAATAAATTATTTTTGTGTCAGTTGTGATTTGTATTATATTTATGTTTTGTTGAATAAATAATTTTAAAATATAACGCATTTAGCCAAAATGTTTCTAAACTTTTATTTACGACAATAATTATTTAAATTAGTAGAACACAGTTATACCTCAGTAGAAAATGATACACTTAATCCTTAACCCTAGAATACGGGACCGTCTTATCAAACGTTTTTACGGGACTATCGTAAATTTTACTAATCAATAAAAAAGGAACCTTTTTTTTGTTATAAAAACCTTATTTTGTTATAAAAAACCTTTTTTTATTATAAAAAACCTTTTTTGTAATATAATTTTATTTTTAGAAAATATACAAGGAATGGTAACTTATTTAAAATGAAGAAACGGATATTTTTTTATACGGTACAAATGTCTCCTCGGTGTTCTCCGCACTCCTTACAATAATTGGTATTTATGCGCCTTTTCTTGCTTGGACAGTAGAAGTAAGTCTTTCTTTTCCATTCTTGAGGTATATTGATAACGTTTTCATTCAATATACCAAGGATTTCATCTATATCTTGACGAATGTTTCGACGTAAATTTGGGATATTATATCTATGCATCATCCACGGTTTCGCAAGGCAAAGGCTCAAATCAATCATATATTGGTACCTTGAAACAGGTTTTTGGCCCTTTTTTATTGTATTAAATGTGCAAATAACGTAAGAGTTTATGCTAGCCATATTTATCATACCATAGAACATACATAGAGGCCATCTGCGTGTTTTCCTGCTCGAACTCATATTGGAACACATTTGGTCGAATGTGTCCACACCTGCTTTGGTCTCGTTATAGTTATGAATTATTGCTGCCTTCCCGGTTTCTTCATTTATCTCTGCCCCCTCATGCAATGTTAAAAGTAACAAAACTAATTTGTTTTTTTTTGGGCATGTATGATAATCATGTCTTTTTTTGATCAAAACAAAACATTGACGTATTTGTTTTCCGATGTTTTCCATCTAAGAACTCTTTGGGTATCTCTCTTTTATTTTTGCGTATAGTTCCTATTATTATGGTTAACTTGTAGAGATCTTGTAGCAACTGATCAGCAAGAGGAACCGATGTGAACCAATTGTTCATGGTAACGTTGCGATTTGTGCCATGAATTGATTTCTTTCTTTGACATAAAAATTAGCTAGAGGCAAGTCATTGGTTTTTGTTTTCTTTCCCAAATAAGGGCAAGCATGAAAATTTTTATTCCATATTTTGCCGGTTTGTTCGGTATGTACATCCTGAAAGGACATCGTCCTCGGAATGCCAACAGCTGCTCATCAATTCTGACGTATGACGATGGACTATATGATGTTCTACAAGTTTCAATAAAAATATTCCATATTTCTCGAATGTGTGTAAAAGGACCATCTGCCTTTCTTTCCTGTCTTGTTTCCTTAGCATCAAACCTAAGACAAATAAGCAGGAACGAAAAACGATCACAATTCATACACGATCTATGAAACGAGCCGGAAATATTTTTATCAAACATGTGCCTTACTGACAAATGATTATCTTTTTTTTGCGGCAGAAAGGATTAAAATTTTAAAGATCGCTTTCAGTTCGTCTTTTGTCGTTGGAGAGACATTCTGGTGACCGTTGTATTTTTGAGCCTGCATGGCAATTTCTGCATTTGTATGTTGCACAATAATTTCTTATTATATCGTCAGAAAAAAAATGTTAAAAATACTCATCCAGGTTAGAACACTCTTTCGCATTCCCCCTAGGACCCGATATAAAATGAATAATATTTTTAGCAGCAGTCTTTTTGGACATTTTAGGCAATTCCGTGGACCATTTGTGACCATTTTTGCCTGTTAGACTTTTTGTTTGGAAACTTATTACATATTTTGATCTTCTTCAGATTGAACTGGGCTAAGTTCTTGTTGGTCGAGAGCATCAGCCGAATTATCTTTATCGTCTTCACTATCGGAGCCACATGATTCTACTTCTACATTATCCTCTTCCCAATCACTGCCACTATCTTCAAATGGCTCTGGATCACTTTCACGACCTTGGATGATACGTTCCGCTTCTTCCTCCAGTTGTTTTTGGGTCAAATTTTTTTTTATTTGACATCTAAAAAAAATACTATAAATATACTTATATCAAAATAGAAAAAATATGAATATAACTTACCTCAAAATTATTTTTGTAAACACTAAAAAAAACTATAGCAAAAAATCAAGTTAAATATAAAAAAATACGTAAACACAGGAGTTTCGTAAATTTTACGAACCTATCGCCGAAAAGTCACTTTAGAGTTAGAAATCAGAACGACCGTCTAGCTTAATATTAGACAGGAAGGTACTCAGTCGGGCGATCCGATACAATAAGCAGAAGTGGTGAAAAAAACACGATGTTGTACGAGCTTCGTAAAATTTACGAATGACCCGTGCTCTATGGTTAAATACTATATTGGATTCTCCTAGACTCTTTAATTTTTTTTACTCAATACATTACGAATAACGCTTGTATGATCCCCACTACATGTACCTTCCATCTGAATATATTTACGCATCGTCCCGAGTAGGCAGTGCCACAATATATCCCCTGTAGTAGTGCATCTCCAGAGTTGCACGGATACAGGAAAAAAGTATCCGAGTACCGGATACGGATACTTACAATGTATTCGGATACTTTTTAAGATACTTTCACCTAAAAAGTACTCGGATACTTTTTTCGGATTCTTTAAAGAATACTTTTACGGATACTTTTAAAGTGAGTTAAAATAATGTTTTCATATCAATAGTTCTTACAAATTTGCGAAAAATGACTTCGAATCATAATAAGAATATAATTTGCAATAATTAAAAATTTCATATATCCAATTCACAGTACATGAGTAACTTACCCCAGCTGACTATGTGGTCCCCAACTTTCTTGATATTAATGATAATAAAGTGATGATAAAAAAATCAATTATGAGGAAATAATGATTCAAGTGAAGGAATTAATTTTTTAAACATTATTACTATATTTAGATTAAGTCAACACAATAAATGTCTTATTTTATCTTAACATGAATTTATTTCGAGGTTATTTTTGATGAGTTTTTGTAGGTTATGTTTGATTTCATCACTCCCTCATAAATTCCCATTCCCTCATTAATAGAATAGTGATGGAATGATAGTGAGCAAATGATAAAATCAAACATAACCTACAAAAACTCGTCAATCATAACCTCAAATTAAATTCCGATTCGAGGCAAGATTTTCAGTCCTTAAAACATGTGAAAAATCATAATGATCATTACAAATAATATAATTACCTTTTATTCAGACGGTGTGAGCTAATGAGACATAAAAATGTTACATTTGATTAATTAAATAAAAACCATGTGACAACACATCTCTTCGCGCCTTGTAACAATGATGGTATGGCTTCATTGACAATGCTGTCAACTGCAAAAAATTTATAAGCGCGGCAACCTACGATCCGATGTAAAAGTATAATCCAGGTTTTAGTAAAAAGTGAGGGAATGATTTTTTTTTGGGACCCAGATAAAAATTAAATTTTCGAATGATTTCTTACTCGGTACCTAATGAAAAGGGTATGTACTGTTAAATGCACTATTTTTAATATAAGTAATGATCAAAACTAGTCAAATGCACAGATTACAATAAATTAATGATACAATGTAATTAAAATTTTGAGTTTGGGACACGATGAGGGAATGATATTTGAAGTATTCTGATATTTACCATTTATTATTGTGAGATTGAAACAATTAAATTAAGTATGGCTCGAGTAGCTTTAGTAGTATAGTTTTCGTGAAAAAATACAAAGTCTAGAATACAACGTTAATAATATATAAAACTAAGAATGGACACGATTTTCGCAAATTCCTGAGAACTACTCACTTATAATTATGCAATAAGATTGAAAACCTAAACAAGTTCAGAATAAAACAGCGAAACCAAAAATATTTACCAAAAAAACAAAGAAAAGCAACATATTCTGAGAGTTCAGGAAGTGTATACGATGAATGGCAGGATAGTGGATCCAGTATAGATGATATATCATCTGAACATTTTAGTAACGATGATGAAGAACCGCTAAGCAATGTATTTAAAAAAAAATAAGATAGATGACTTCAATCGGCGACTTTTATTTGGTGTGTTTTCCTGGAAAGAAATCGTACCATAAGTATACAGGGTGTCTGTAAAAGGGCTTTACAAAAACATACCACATATTCCTTAGACCAAAATAAGTCGATTTAAGTAAAATTACCTTAGTACAAAGTTGCTTCGTTTGGGCTCCAGAGGGCCTTGAAGTTACAATTTTTAAATCGTTTTTCCCATATAAATTTAAAACGGCATATGCGATTTTGCTGAAATTTGGTACATTGGTAGAGTTTTATGTGGAAAAAAAAAATGGTATTAAAATTTTGTCCGATAATAATACATAGGCGTAGAACTTGATTTTTTAAATAATTGCACCTTTAAAAATTCTACGACAATGGAAGAAAAGGAATTTGAGTATGAAATTTAGATTGCGCAACTCATTTACTTTAAAAAAGGTACTCTTGATAAGACTCGATTACTCTCATGGTTTTGACGAAATTTGCATTTTCGTAATTTTAGAACATAAACAATAATTATTAAAATACAAACTTTGTCAAAAGCATGAGAGTAAATCGAGTGTTACTTTTTTGTAGTAAATGAGTACCCAATCCAAATTTCATACTCAAACCCCTTTTTTGCCATTGGCGTAGAATTTTTAAAGGTGCAATTATTTAAAAAATCAAGTTTTAAGCCTATGTATTATTATCGGACAAAATTTTATACGATGAAAAACATAAAAGTGTACTTTTTTCATATCTTCTTCAACACCTCTAATCGAGACTTTTAACAAAAATACTCGATTCTTGCCATGTACGATTTTTTGAGGAATATTAATTATTTGCCTGCAATACGTATACAAAAACATTTATTGTTGGTTTCCATAGTTTCATCTAAATATAAATATTGTCAAGTTTTAACACCTAATCTCTTGTTAACGATTGAAAGTGTTTTATCTGACTCAATAATTAAAAAAACAAATGCGTGGTTTATTATTATGGCTGTACAATATACCAATGCAGAATATAACGATATGTTACTGACATTAGGATTTTGTGAAGGAAATGCTCAAGAGAGTGTCAGGGTGTACTCTGAAAGGTTTCCAAATAGTCGTGTACATAGCCACCCAACTTTTGCTGCTGTTGAGAGACGTCTTCGGGAGACCGGTTCCTTTGCTCCCAACACTGTTGATAATGGAAGAGAACGTTTTGTAAGGATTCCTGAAGTTGAAGAAGACATTTTAGAACGTGTTGAAGAAGATCCAGAATTAGGCACCAGACGAATTGGAAGAGAACTAGGAGTAAGTAAAGATGTCGTTCATAAAGTGCTTAGAGAGCAATTGCTATATCCATACCATAAGAAGCCAGTACAAGAATTATTAGTCCATGATCCTCAAATTCGTTGGAGTTTTTGTCGATTTGTTAATATGCAAAGAGAAAGAGATCCAAACTTTGTCAAGAAGGTTCTCTTTACCGATGAAGCGGGTTTTACAAGAAGAGGTATAACTAATACCCATAATGAACATGTTTATGCCGTTGAAAATCCGCATGCAATAAAGGTAAACCATTTTCAGCACGAATTCAAAATTAATGTGTGGGCTGGAATAATTGGTAATTTCATTGTTGGTCCTGTCATACTTCAACGAAGATTAACTGGAGGAAAGTATTTGGATTTTCTACAAAATACGTTGCCAGAATTGTTAGAAGATTTACCTCTCCAACTTCGAAGAGATATGTGATTTATGAAAGATGGAGCTCCACCACATTTTTCTTTAAACGTTAGAAACCACTTGAATGAACAATATCCACACAAATGGATAGGCAGAGGTAATGACGCACGTGTAAACTGACCACCACGTTCCCCAGACCTAACACCGATGAATTACTTTTTATGGGGACATCTGAAATCCGCAATTTACAGGGAACCTGTAGAAAATGAGGAACAACTCTGGCAACGTATTCAAGATGCAATAAACAATCTTAGAGATGATGAAGAAGTTATGGAAAGGATACATTTTAATTTTCTTCGACGTATAAATCTTTGTATGCGTGAAAATGGTGAACATTTTGAACAATTTTTGTAAAATCTCTATTTTGATTATGTTGTAAATAAATATTTTTGTGAAACCTATACACTCTAAATTATTAAAACAGAAATTTAGCGAAAACCATGAGAGTAATCGAGTCCTATCAGGAGTACCTTTTTTAAAGTAAATGAGTTGCGCAATCTAAATTTCATACTCAAACTCCTTTTCTTCCATTGGCGTAGAATTTTTAGAGGTGCAATTATTTAAAAAATCAAGTTCTACGCCTATGTATTATTATCGGACAAAATTTTAATACCATTTTTTTTGACACATAAAACTCTACCAATATAACAAATTTCAGCAAAATCGCATATGCCGCTTTAAATTTATATGGGAAAAACGATTTAAAAATTGTAACTTCAAGGCCCTCTGGAGCCCAAACGAAGCAACTTTGTACTAAGGTAATTTTACTTAAATCGACCTCTTTTGGTCTAGGGAATATGTGGTATGTTTTTTTAAAGACCTTTTATATTTGCTCTATACAAAATATTTATGATTCATCCGAGATTTAAGCACAAGCGTACAAAAATATAGAATCGAGTAACACTGTATTTAAAATATTAGAAAATGATTTAAGTGTTGTTAATAAAACGCAACTAATTAAAAAATTTGAAACACCAACTACAATAACCGCTGGAAACGCATAAAATTTAAGTTATCCAAAGATGTTTTTGAATAATAAAAAAAATCATTCATGTTTGTTTACCAATAAGTTTTGTGCTTTTGATAATAAATATTCATAATAAATATATTTTGTTCTTAAATAGTATTTTTATTTTATTTTATTAGATGGTCAACCATTAGATATAATAATAGTTAAACACTGGTCCCCGCTGATCAATATTTGGTGATTTGTGGGTTTTTTTTTTAAAACATTTTTTTATCAAGAAAAAAACAACATTGTAGTAATTTTAACATAATAAACAGAATACAAAAATATCAATCAAAATGTGCATAATTAACACTCTTGAAGCCTCTCATGTACACAAGTAATGCAATTATTTCCAGATATCTCAAAAACTGTTCTTACCATATTTTTCAAAAACTAATGTAATGTAAATCAAGAAGTTATAAAATGTTCTAAAAAACCGCTAAATTTTTTGACCGTCTTAGTAAAAAGATATAGATTTTTAAACTAAATTTTTTTAAAGCAATCGACGCGTAGTTGCGTAAAATTATTACAACTTGGCAACCTTGTGTACGCTGCAATCAACGCGTTGTACCAAACTAACACTCGATCAGCTAAGAGGATGTTATAACCTAGCGACGTTTCCTTGAAAAATTAATTCGTCCACTGTATTTGAGAACTGGAATCAGCGGTTCTGTTTGAACCAAAACAAACCCTTAAAATTAATATGAGGAAGTCACAAATTTCTATAGCAAACCATTCATGTATTTATGAGGTTGCCAGATCGATTTTATTAAAATCCATATATATAAGCTTACATGTGTTTTGTACAGTCTCTTACAAAAATAAAATTGATTAGCATTGAGAATCTCGAACTATTGGTATTCACCATTAAGCGGTATTTTTCGCGAGTGAACTACCTTAATACAACACAAATCACAATAAATATCGCTGAAACAAAATTAGTATTAATGGTATAGGGACCGTGCGTCATGACTTTAACGCTAACTGGTGACAAAAATGTGAACTTTATGGGGGGTATTTATTAATGTTTTATACGGCATTTATTGTTTAATAATTATTAATTAAATAAAGTCGAATTATTTTCGTAGTATCATTATCGAAAAAATTTGTTGCATTTGTGGATGTACAAACACATCACTTTGGAAACCTGGATTTCATCGATAGTAAAGAAATTTTGTAAATTTCCACAGAGCACAACAATTAATGTCTCACACCCAATGATATACATAATTACAAAGATTGCTTATCCATATGTAAATCAGACGACGAAAAGCGCATTTCACTGGGCAAAGTTTTCTTTTTATCTAGCTTGTATCAATTTTGAGCACTTAGTTGTAAAGAAATAATTTACAGAACCGGTTTAGAAATTAGAATCTTTAGTGTTTTCTTGTCATTAAGATTTTTACATATTTTAATGAACATTTTATATAAATATAATTTTACAGATAATGGTTTATTCTGTTGATTAAAACTAATGTAGAATGTTATTATGAAATAAGAATGTCCAATTTGACAAAAATATCATGGCCCTCTTTACAATTTATGAACTATTTCTCATTTATTATTAAAATAAACAAATCATAAATAATACATTGCAATTACTGTCAAAAGAGATTGCAACAAACTTTAAAATATTAAAAATCCAGTGATTTCTTGTAAATTTTTTTTTAGTGACATTACCATTAAACATTATTCAGAATAATAGATAAGTGTCCAATTACAACTCTTACCAAAGTTGTTTATACCTCATATCAATGTTTTTTTTTTATTTATTTGGTGTCATTGGCATCAACTACTACGGTTATTAGCCTCGTGTTCTGTGTAGGCTTTGTTACTGTTTCTCAGCGCCACTTTAGGAACAGCACTGTTAATTAGAACCCAACAGTGAATGGTCGAGTGGGGAATCCTACCAAGGCATCAGAATTAATTTTAAATAATTAAATTAAATGAAAAAATCCCGGCCGTTTACATTACCTTTTCAAAATTGTATTACATATTGCAATTATGTATTTTATGTAGCATTATTTCTGAAATGAAAGTAGTCTAAAATTATTTATATCCATCTGTTATAAAAATTGTTTAGATCTCTTAATATTATTTAACTACATGGAAAGTCAACTTTCTAAATACATAATAACATGTCTTGAAGTAAAACTGTAATTATTTACTTTTTCTAAAGATTAAAATGCTGAAATTTTATTTTAAAACAAATTTGGGCTTGAACGGCTCTATTTAGTGAGCACTAGGAAAGGCACATTGCAACCCGCTTTTTTATAGATGGGTGAGCAATTTATAATATGTATCATTGGATACCTCATAAACGTCAGTGGATGAATGACATTTCGTCTAACATAAAGCTAAAAAGATTTATTATTATTATCAATCTTTTTTATTAATTTACATTTTTTAAATTGTAATACTTTTAAATTCAGTGTTACTAAATATCGATATTTTGACATTGGATACACTTGTTTAAGGTACAACTTTACAATTTATTGTCACTTAGCCATTTAAATCTTTTTGCTTAAAATGTATATACATGGTCAGATTTTAATAATGTTTCACATTTTACGTCATTTTGACCATGTACACGATTGTTTGGAACGGGCCAGTATCCTTTTTTAACTATATTTAATATTTAAAAAATATCCTTTAATATTTACTTGCAATGTTTACCCCATTTAATTCTAAAATTAAACACTAGAGAGGGCTAACTTCGGCAGTAGTGCTGCCTCTATATTTCACGCACGGTCCCTATATATTTTGTAGCAGAACAAATAAAAAAAAAATCAAAAAATTATCACTTGTCAATACTGACACTTCACACTTCGCTTGTCAAAAACTTCGTCTTCAACCAATGAACGTGTCGATATCAGGCGTGTCAAAATTCAAAACGATACTAGCGCCATGTGACTCTGCGCCTGGCCGCAGCGTAAGTCAAAGCCTGGCCGCAGCGTAACTCAAAGCCATTTCTTGAATCCCAGTGATATTACTACAGGGGATATATTGTGGGCAGTGCAGTGGAAGCAGTTGTGTGGTGAATATAGTCATTCAAACTCTAAGCGGAATCTCACAGATTCATTTATAGTGTGTGACAATTTTTGGATTTTATAAATAATAGCTAATGTGCTTTTGTTTTTTTTAAGTGTTTGAAATGTCGCAGTTACCATCTATACCAAAAACAATTAGAGTGGCAGATGTTAATTATAAAAGTGTTCTTGAAAAATGGTTTGAAGAAGACGACGCCAGCGATGTGGACGAAGTTGGAGAAGATCATGCGCTGAACAAGAACCATGACAAATATAGTGATAAATAAATGTCGGAGGTAGAGGAAAATGTAGAAGATAGCTATTTATAACTGGACAAAGATCGTGAATCAAGTGATGGTGATGACCACCAGAACAAACATAATAATTATTATTATGGCAGGAATCATTATAACTAAGCAAATAATACACCTTTTAAGAGTAATAGCAGGACCCCTAGCCACAATATTGGGTTACATTTACTAGGTGTAAAAGTATCTGGTCTCATTGAAGAGAAGGATAATCCAGAAAAAATATGGAACATCTTATTTTATGATCAAATCATAAAAACATTAGTTAATTGGACAAATTTCAAAATACAAGGGGTTGCAAAACGATATAAAAATAGGTATCTTTCACAACTAAAAAAAGTTGATGTCTTAGAAATGAAAGCGTTCTTGGAACTTCTTATTTACAGTGCCATTTTCAAAAGTAATCGAGATAATATTTCTACTATTTTTGCAACTGATGGTAGAAGTTTATTTCGAACCATTATGAGCATATAAAGGTTTGCTATTTTGCTTGCATGTCTAAGGTTTGAGGCCCCTAAGACTCGAATGATGAGACCATTGTCTTAAGAAACTGCCGCTAGTTCTGAAATATTTCAACGTTTTGTTCAGAATTCTCAAAATGTATACACGCCCGGAAAGAATATCTGCAAGAATGAAATATTATTAGCGTTCCGAGGTCGATGTAAATTAAAAATGTATATGCCTCAAAAACCAGCGAAATATAAAATTAAAATATTGATTTTGGCTGTTGCGAGGACAAACTATGCCTATAACGAGTACATTTATAGTGCATCGGACGGTGTTGCTTTACTAGCGGAATGTAGAAAAATTAACGTACCAACTCAATTAGTTTTAAAATTGTCCAAACCACTTTTTGGATCATACAGAAACATTACAGCACACAATTGGTTCAGCTCGATTAAATTAATAACTGAGCTGAAAAAAAGGCTCACTCACACTGGAACATTACGTAAGAATAAAAAATAAATCTTTCCTCAATTTCCGCCGCGTAAAGAAAACGCAGAAGATTCGATCATGTATGGATTCACGATGTACGGATTCACAAGGACATAACTCTTTTGTCGTATGTTCCAAAAAAAAAAACAAATGCGTACTAGCTGTATCATCCATGCACCATTCAGTTTCTGCAATAGACGGTAAACTAGAGAGATAATAGATTTTTATAATTGTTTTTAGATTAGATCAAAAATGTACAAATTACCGTAGAATACGAAGAACCCATGCCTATGGCTGCTTTTTTTCGACTTTTGGTTATAAGCACAGTAAACTCTTTTGTTTTATTTACCTTTTATAGGAGAAACAAAGCTATTGAACGGGGTACGATTTTAAAAAGCAATGTCTCTTGTTAACGATGATGAGGCGCTACAGCAACCATAAAATTCCATTAAAAATTCGTCTGGATATCGCAGATATTCTAAATCTTGAAGAAGAAGAAGCAGTTTTATAGAATGGTGCAGAAAGATTAGAAGTAAGAAAATACTGCTATTTGTGTCCTAAAAGGTCTCACAGGAAAACTAATTTTTGTGCATTCGCTGCGATATACCAATTTGCCTTCAGTACGCATCCAAAATATGATAATATGTTTAACTAAAAATGATTAAATTTGGTAGTTGCACGTTTTAGTTTGATCATATAAAGTTTTTTTTTATTTTATGTATCAGTTACAACTTTGTTCTTGTTTTTTTAGTGAATATTTTATTAACTTTTTTTATGGAATGGTTATAATAATAATACTCTCCCTAATTCACCCCCTTACGAGTGAATTTTAACTCCAAAAGCTGAGCTTGTGCGGGGATAGTGACGGTCGCATTATTATTATTTGCTGTGGTAAGTTTAAAACTCTACGCCACTAGCGAGCATATTATGGACACTGTTTACAACGTTGCTAGCCGGTCCTAAGAGATATGTTTTCTCACTTCCACTCACTAACAATTATAAAACAATAACAGTTCCCAATTGTATGGAATTTATGAATGAAACATTTTGTCTCTATGTTGTAATGTCTTTGGTCGCACTACGCAGCTTTCTGAGCGCCTTTTAAAAGGAGATAGAAAACTCCACCATTTTAAACACTTATTATGTATTGCCTACATCTTGGCGCAATAGTTTAAGTGGTTATGTTATAATATTTACCCAAAATTAGTCCCCAAAGATATTATTTACGAACCTACACTTTTCAAAACCATTAACAAATAAGGAATATCTTAAAAACCTTGCTTTACTTGGTAATTTTATGTTAAATATTTTCATTTGTAAGTAACAGTAACTACTTTAATTATGTTCTTATTGTTGTATTCTAAATGCTTTTTATTTTTCAGGTCTCCTAGGAATTTCGAGCACTTGAACAGTGTTTACATAATCAAATTGTTTAGAAATTATTTTTAGCTAAACTCTGTTATGTATGTTCTCAGCATTTTAAGGAAAATGTTTATTGCTCTTATGTAAAAAGGTATGTGATCAATCATGAAACAATTCTTTGTAGAAGGCAAATACCAAGAAAATAGATAGGAGCAGTATTAAAATCAAACGAAATAATATAAATAGACATGTAAGTAATATTGTTTACTTTTTGGAACAGTTATATTAAAATAATTGTTTTTATTTATTTCAGGTTTACTACCTCTGACTCATTTACACACCTTAAAGTAGAGGTTTTTTTTTCTCTCTCCTGGGCTCGTCTGACTATGTGTCTCCAAATAACACTGAAGCCTATTGGCTTATTGTGTTTTACCCCATGTTAGTTCATAGCACCCACTCTATCACCTTTGTACCTTGTACAAGTTTGTACAGATCCTTGGGTGAGTGGGTTCTATACGTTGTTGGATCAACCTGGGGTTGTCCAAAAAGAGCCTGTCTTTTGCGATCTAGAGCTTCGCATTCGCACAGTATGTGTTTGGCCGTTTCTGGTTTCTTGTGACATGAGTTCCCCATTGTACATGCCAATTTTGTTCAAGTGTCCTTTACTGGGGCGTGCCCAGTCATGAACCCTGTTATCACTTTCAACTGGTTCCTATTCATTAAGAGTAGTTCTCCAGTTCTTTTGGGACATGGTCTGCCTATGAAGGCTTTTCCATGTGCCTGTTTTGGGGTGCTTCCCCAATAGTTGATATGTTGTTCCCGAATCCAGTCATTTATAAAACCCCGGACTGTACTTTTTGGTACTCCTGAGTTTGTGTCTGGTTCCGGTGTTTCTTCTGACCCTCTTTTTGCAAGTTCGTCAGCCTTTTCGTTGCCTTCGATCCCTTTGTGACCTGGTACCCAAAATAGTTTTACTCTATTTCGGTCTGCCAGTGTTCTTAGTTTTTCGATGCATCCCATACCAGCCTTGACGTAACTTTCTGACTCGATATGCCTTAAGTGCCGCTTGGCTGTCTGACATTATTTGAATATGCTGATTTTCGACAGCTCTTTCATTGTTTTTGCGCATTGCAAAATTGCGTATACCTCGGCCTGAAATACCGAGGAATGTATTCCTATAGCATAGCTATGGTTAGTATCAGGGTTTTTGGAGAATACTCCTGCCCCAGTACCTTCCGCAGTCTTAGACCCGTCTGTATACCAGGTTTGTTCCTGTCGTTGGGCATTGGGCTCCCTTATGGTGATCTCCGCTCTTTCCTGTATTAAAACCTCAAAGGGAGTATTAAAAGAGTACCTCTTGGTTATGTGGTCTGATCTCATGTCTAGCACGTCTCCTGTCACTAACCTTGAGATATTCATGTGACCTGGCCTGTCAAGATTTCCCAGTGTATTACCTAATCTTTAAGCACCTAATCTTGCCTCCCCTTAAAGTAGAGGTAGCCTACAGCCTCACTAAAAAAATAGACCCCTCTTCTGAATAGCTTATCTGGAACAGTTAGAAAATGACCTGTAATATTTAATTTTTTTTATTTGGTACAGTAAACTGTGTAACAATTTCGAAAAAATGGAAATTTCTGACAAGCAAAAGTACCACTAATCCAGGTACATTCATTTGTACGTTAGACATACACAGGAATCACAAAAGTAACAAAAACGTCTTTAGAGCCACCATATGTGGACATCCTATTACAATATTAAGTCGACGGACTAAGAAAAGCATAGCTAGACCATCGATCGATTGCTATAGAAGCAGAAAGTAGGGAGATTGTAAGAGTTTTGAAATTGTACAGTTGTAACCCCCCAAAACGTTATTTTAAATTCGGTTGTCCCTGATGTCAACCTTGTAGCTCCGGTTCACTCAAGTGGAGAAGGGAGTGGGTGATTACTTCGTAATCAGGGAAAAATATATTATTTTAGCTGTTCTGTTGAATTGGACGCCAGGTCTACTATACCAAGCCACTACAAATCAGAAGAGTCCTACTTATAAACCTACCAAATAAATAGGAAAATAAAAGACAACCTTAACTCAAACCTTGTTTATTTCCTAATTGGAAGATAGTTTGTGTTCCCCTTAGTTAATGACCCCTTTACAATTAGAGCGCTATTAGCGACTTCAAACACAATTCATATAATAGAAGAACTAGATTTTACTTACATACCTAAGGGCTAATCGTAACCCCAAATTATACTAGTATATACAATATTTTAGCGCAGTGTACAGAAATTAGACAGGGTTAGTTCATTGAATCTCAGTAAAATCAATAATATTACTTGTCAGTACCCCACGGTCATTAGCGTTGGATCCAAGGCGAAAGACATATTAAGCGCAACTCATATAAAAGGTTCATTTAATATTAAAAATCCTGCAATTTCTGTATATTACAGAAGTTCATATTCAAAATACTTATAAACTAAAATAGTATTTGTATCACTAAACAATGTGAAACATACTCTTATTATAAAACACTCTATGAAATATGATATATGTATGAACTAACCATGAAAACATAGGCAATGAGGGCCTTTAATAGCATATGAACGTAATTTATTCAAATAAATTTATAAAGAAAACTGTATACATATACGTATCAGTAGTAGACTAAATAATAAACCCCCAAATTATAACCGAAATGATAGAAAAATAAATACAGATTTTCACTTATCTCCTGATCCGTGCTATTCAAGGCTAGCGTTGCCGCCTGTGGCATATAGTCCTATGATGCCAAATCTCTGCTGTTCTAGTAAAGTAGATGAGGTGTTCGAACCCCAAATGGCTGTTCTTCGTTAAAGAGGAAGTACATAATCTTCAACGTTACTAAGAAGTAGTATCATCAATACCAGTCAGGAAAACGCTAGTACTAGGCAGTATCTTCACTACCAAACAACTGCCCCGTACCCAGCAACAGTAGCAAGCAACACCGGTACGAAGCACCCTAAAATATACAAACCTAATTACAATCTGATAACCCAAATCGATCCCGCCCCTTTATCTCTTGAAAATTAATGTGAATTAATTGAACCTCCCAGAGGTTGAAATTATTGCCTGTCTAAGTAAAGACTATTTAAGCAAAGCATCAAAAGTTCCCATTTAAAATGAACAAGTAAAACTATTCAGTATAATCTGTTCCCCATATTCAACCCCCTTAAAATCTAAAAGAATCTGTTATTAAAAATAAATGGGTAGCAATATTTACAATTTATCAATAAAACACAAATAATAAAACCAACCTCTATTCCGGAGGGTGTAACTTCGAATCAAACAGGAATGAAATCTGCTAGAACTTCTTAAAAACCAATTACCCCTTCAATATATGACCCAATTACGATCGGTCTCCAAC
>OV651813.1:51508828-51523961 GCA_927349885.1 Psylliodes chrysocephalus | reverse complement strand
ACGGAAACACTGTCTAGATCACGTTTAGACCTAACTATCCTTCCTCGATGGTCTAGCACTCTAGACCGAGGTCTAAACAGAAGGTGAGTTCGGGCTACGCATTTGCCGTGTTTTCGTCGTCAAAAATATTTTAAAATTAGAGAAACACGTTTCATAAGCGGTTGATATGACGCTGCACATCTGTAGTCTTCATTCGCTGCACAATCATTTTGTTTACGATTTGTTTTCTCAACCCAATGACATATATAGTTTAAATAGACTGCTTATCCATACGTAAATAAAACGATGAAAAGTGGGTCGAACTGGGAGATGTTTTCTCTTTGTCTAGTGCATGCAATGTTTGTGTTTTGTCTCAATTTTGAGTGCTCACTGGTAAACAAACCTTTCACAGGACCGGTTTTAAAGAAAGTTTAGTCTAGTTGAGATTTTGTTCTCATTGTCATTACTCAGTCGGACATTTTGTTGAATTGTTTATTTTATTTAGTTTTAATTATACTTATGTTCTGTTTTAAGTTTTTTAATTATTTGAGTATAAAAACTTGTTGTTTTTAAATTTAAATGGTGAATTGCTCTATAAAGGTTTGTAAGACCAGCTACAGAAATATAAAAAGTAACATTTCATTTTTCACGCAATTATCAATACAAGTAGGTACAAGGTAAATACGTTTATAATAATTTTACGAATTATAATTAATTATAATAATAATATTAATAATAATAAAGTATTTATTGTAAATACAATTACATAAATATTATTATATTCAAAGGCCCGAGTTAGAGATATCTGGGCTTTACAAGTACATTTTAAAAGTTAGTTAGATACAGAGAAGTATCGTATAATAAAAACTCAATATAAATAGAAGAAAAACAAACATAAGTATCAATACAGAGAGACAAACACTTTTATTCTTTGATAGGTTCTTTCTATGTGAATTCTAGCTCTCGCAATTTTGGCATTAAGTAAAGCCTCTTGATGGCTGAACTGATTTTTTTATTGAGGAAAGGAGGCTGTATAATTTGAATACCTTCAGCTTCTGTTATGTTTCCGATAAGAAAACCTTTGTTTAACATTTTACTATCGAGAAATGATTCACACACTTAAAGTATTGAACTTTGTTAAAAAATGTCTATTTCTGAAGTTTACCACCATATGCTTCACTTTTGTAAGTAATGAGACCAGTAGGTGACACTCCAGTCAATATTTTAATAGTATGCCTCTTTTTGTAGTCAGAGTAATTTTTTAGCCTACAACAAAGACATTTGGCTTGCTGTATTGGGATTTCGGTACAATCAAGTAGTAGTACTCTTACTTACATAGAGGCACATTATTTAATATTTCTTGTTTTGAAGGCCGAATTATACCATACTAAGAACTTCTACCAGTTTTATTAAAAACTGTTAAAAAATTTAACGATAAAAAGTTTCATTCACTCCAAATAAAATGAATAAGACATTATATATTGCATATCAGTTTTCAACTTCATAAAAGTAAATATAACTTGATCCTTTACAGACATAACTGATCTCCTTTTTCCTATTCTTTAGAAACAACTCTGCTACTAATTCCACAATGGTGGCTAATAACTGGAAGGATTGCAATCCTATTAAAGTAGATAGTTCTTTAGCACTAACAATTCTGTTTGAAAACGGTTCAACTAAATCAACACTCTTCACTTGTGTTGAACAATCGATCCCAATTTTCTGCTTTTAAACAAAGTTTTGTAAATTAAGCAAAGCTATTCAGCAGCACCCAAATCTTCATTATCTGCTTCAGTAGTAGATATATGTTCATTAACTGCAAAAACACATTAAACATAATAATAATAATAATAATAATAATTAACCAAACATTTTAAATTATGCATACGTACATCCATTGCCTGAAGAAGATAACTCAACACTTAACATTCTACTAGTACTGGCAACATATCATTATTAAAGACAGTAGCCACAATTCTTGTTTTAGCTGGATTACTTTTCTTTTTATTAATAGTCGCTTTCTTTTTACCACTAATCTGAGCTAACTTACATCGACTAAGCTTAGTTGTACGTTCTTTTTGTGATTGTAAGTCAGAATCTTTATATCCCTCTTACCGATGCTAAGGTACACGGATCTTGACGTCAACTAAGATTGCACTTTGTACCTAGTCCATTTTACTATGATGTTGATCAGATTTCCACTGGTGGAATTTTATTATTATTCATCAAATCATTCAGATTCACCGCCAAAATAATCCTTAATTGTCTAAAGGGACAAACTTTAGAATGTGAAAAAGCTACTAACTTTAAATCTTTAAAAAGTTCATTCAATTTTTGCATAATATCTGCTTTTATAATGCGAAATAAATTTTAAAAGAATAATCAAGTGTCCGAATAGTGCCACTATACAGTAGTCATGGTCTAAAGTTAGTTATATACACATGAGTGTAAAATTGTTTATATCTATGTTCAAAATTGGTTAGATCTCTTAAAATGTTTTGAAAATTGGGAAACTAGACGTTACGACTCAAAATCCTTTTTTAAAATACCTAACGCAAGCTCCTGTCTTGAAATAAACATACAGATATATATTTTTTTTTAATTCAATTCCTACTTTGATGAAATGTGTTTTAAACTCATTTGGGCCAGACCGATTCTGCCTGGTGAGCACTCGGCAAGCCAAGCAATATGACCCGCTTTTCGTCGTCTTGTTTATATATGGATGAGCAGTCTATTAATCTATATATGTCATTGTCTCAACCTCGCCCTCTCGAACCTGTCAAAAAAATTGAATGACATTTGGTTGACACATAGAAGGTTATGTGTATTATTTTGCTTATTATTTTTGAATAGGTTTTGATTTGAATTGATTTGTAGAGTTAATTAGAGTTTATATAAGTACCCTTCTGTAAGTGGTTTTGACAATTTTACGGCGGAAAAACCTACAACTTGTATCATTTTAAGTCATCGGCTTATTATTTACAATAGCACATTATCACACTCATGTTCTTAGCTGCATTACAAAAAATGGACTTTACTCAACAATTACACTATTCATTGATGAGAAATTAAATTATTAGAAAAGTTCAACCTAAATAAATAGAATAAACGCACCTTTCCAACCACATATGAAAATTATTTACAACTTTCGTTGCAGTTTTAATGACAAAACTTTCATCTGCTTTGAATAATAACTGTGCTAAAACTATATATTTATGTTAAACCTATTCCTTACTGGTGAATTTTCATTAGCGCCCAAATAAAATAATTTAAGTGTACGTGTAGGTAGGTATCTATTATACGTTTTGAATTAATTTTATTTTTTTTAAACAGGTACCTCCATGAATAATGTTATTTTGTCTAAGGTTATATTAAACTATAACTTAACGAACCAACCTTATTACAGTAAAACCTTAAATAATTATTAAATAAATAAATAAACACATATCCTAAATGCTAAAAACAGATTTGACAGAGGTTCAAGGTCAATTTTATGCTTTTTATGTTGCGTTTTTAAAGTACGTCGTTTTACTTTATTTCCTCGATACCGCTCTTTTTTCTTCGTTTGCTCCATTGATATGATTTGCATTGCAATATGTAACAAAAACAACTACCTAGATATGTTAGCGGCGGTACACATTTTTTGACTTCCTTTAGAGGTCATGTATTTAATAAAAGGCTTTTACTAAAAGCTCACCACTCACGAAAGTTTCAGGGTGTGGATCTAACATTCATTTCTAATAATTTGTGAATACCGAAAATACACATGCACTAATAAATCAAAGAGTGAACTAAAATTAATTAATTGAGAATACAGCGCGGCAAATTAATTTGAATTCGCTACCTTCTCTTCCAAAAAGAGACATAACGAGTCTGTGAAATGTATATTCTTCCTTCCAATCCTTTCTTTCCATGTGCGTATAACATACATAACCTCATTTTAAGTACCAGACGGGACCTACTTAGGTACCGTCTGAAATTGACGCATAATTGACGTTTGTACTCGATATCACGTGACCATCGACTCAGTCGATAGATAATAAAATCAACTAATCTCGGAAAAAATGGCGTAAACTATAGGTATCGACTCAGCCTCATAGCAACCCGCATAGCAACCGTCCGAAATTGACATTTCTAGCCGACATCACGTGACCTTTGACAACTACTCGATAGCTAAATTTCGCAAAAATGGTGTAAACCATACGACACGTATCAGTCGATACCAAACAGAATCCCACTGCTGTGCCCTTCATTTGCTTATTAATATTGATTTTTTGTTTCAGATAAAACTCTTTGACCGTTAAGAGCAACAATAGTATATTGTGGAAAATGAAACAATTTGTATTTTTTTTTCTTTTAATAAATTTTGTTGATCGATGCTTTTTAATTTTTTTGTGCATTAATAAAATATTTAAACTCTTAGGATTGGTTTATACTACTCATTTTTTTGCTTTATTGTAACGAATATAATTTTTTTGCTATAATAACGTAAAAACGGAGTTGGTATGAAAACATTTTAATTTCATTACCACATTTAAACTGTAAATTCGAGAGATGCTAAAATGGTGGTTTCTACCTTATAGAGACTGAGCGAAGAAAAAACGAGAAATGATTTAACTTGGAACGAAACACCGAGAGCCGATAGTAGTATAAAAACGTTGAAATATTTGGTTTGTGAAGCATTGGCATTACTTAGGCCAAACCATGAGATGATTTTGATAATCCTTGATTTTTAAAACCATTCTATATTGCATTTTAATTAGAATTTACAAACTTGTACGAGCAATTTATTCAATAATAATTGTCCCCTTTACCTCTTAAGCCTGCTCATGTAAAATATTTTGGCTCCTTACTTCGCCTATTTATCTAAAAATATTTGATATCTTTTAAATATTTGCACCCATTGTTGCTTAAGCCTACCTACGTTTAAAATTTTAAAATGGGTTCAACATCTTTTTTCATTTTGATAAATTTATTAATACCAATTCTTTGGGCAGTGCATTTATCGTTCTGATAGTTTAAAAATGGTAGTGTTGGAGGACTACTGATGCATTTTTTACATATTTTTTTAAAAATTATTGGTAATTATAAATTTTCTAATTATTTTTGTTTTGGGAAAATTTACTAAAAAAAGCTAATCGATCTTGTAAATCACTAATTGTCATGCAATGCATCTCATTAGCCGGACAATCTTCCATTATGCCTATTATTAAAGAATTTAAGAAATAAATATTTAATTGTAATATAAATATATGAAAAAAAAAACTTTAATCAATAGATTTTTATCGTCTGATGCTTACTAAAAAAGTTGATCCAAGGTCTTGTATATTACTAATTTTCATTAAATATATCTCATTAGCCCGACAAACATCCGTTATTCCTATTATGAATGCAATTTAAATTTTATATTAGTATATTAGAATGCCGAAGCACTGATAAAATATGTAAAATTTATAATTTTACTGCCATTACTTTCTGCACATACATGTGCTTCTACCTAGGTGCCTAACCTAATTTATAATTTTTCAAAACATTTGTAAACATCCATTGTTATTAAATTTAATTTAAATATATAAAATAAATAATTTATATTTGAAAATACTTTGGAACAGTATCGGTACCTTACTTGTCATTGCTCATATTGAATCGTCCCAACTCACATAACAAATTTAGTATTAAACGTTTCCTAAAAGATGAAAGACATGATTAACCCTTCTCCTGACCTTGGTCCCAAGTTTAAATTTTTCCATGAATTTTGCACCGTTCTGTAAGTAGGATTTTGGTAAATATTGCGAAGATGCTTTTCCTTAAAAATACAATTTTTTTTACAAAATTTACAATTAAAACTTTAGGAAAGAGAGTATTTTTCAATTATATAACCGAAAACCCCATAAATTAACGGTTTTTTTTTTAATTACATATTAAAGGCATATCAGGACCAATAAGTGATCATTTATGTATTTATTCATTAGAATTTAGAGTTATATCTGTCATGCTCTGTCATTTCAAATAGGCGCGATGTTGCCAAGTGTCTAATTAAAATCAACGAAAATGAAATTTAAAAAAATACCTCATTTTTGACATAACATTTCCACATACTTTAAAAAGCACTTCTATAATTTATTTCCAGTCACATCTGACGATTTATTTATCCATTTTGATTGAATTATTGTTGTACGTAATTAAATATTAATATTACATCTTCTATAAAGTAATAAACAAAGTACTTTTCGAAAACTTTTAAACATAATTTTATTATTACTTTGTATTATCCAAAAGTTTAAAATAAGTAAATTTATTTGGTTAACAAAATGACGTCAGCCAGCTAAATTTAAAGACTACTATCAATAAAAGCATACCTGAATTAGTTCAATTTGTGTTGCATTAACGGTGACGTCACTCAGTGAATACTTTAAAAGTCATCTCATTTAAAACGTAGATCGATACACCCTTTTTTAAATTACGACGTTCAAACATTTTTAAATTCAAAAGATCATTTTGAGCCAGAGAGATAATTAAACATATTTAAAAATTATAGGAGTAAATGAATAGGCAAGTAGTGCGTAATAAATTTAAATACTATGGCCATGTTATCTAAACATTTTTTTTTAATTAAGAAATATTGAGAAATTTGTAATGTTAAGGTATAAGTCGAAATTTATATAAAGTGTGTACAAAAAGTAACGTAACATACTAATATTTGATTCCTAATAGGTTTGCAAAGCAATTTTAAATAAAATTTTATGAAATTAAATAAATTAAATTCGTTCGAGTTTCGAAA
Organism: Psylliodes chrysocephalus; assembly: GCA_927349885.1. Taxonomy (NCBI): domain Eukaryota; kingdom Metazoa; phylum Arthropoda; class Insecta; order Coleoptera; family Chrysomelidae; genus Psylliodes; species Psylliodes chrysocephalus. Next base: position 51,517,201 of record OV651813.1, on the reverse strand, counting down.
CGTCGGCCAGGCGCGCTCGCTTTGCTCGCCCTCCTCTGTACGTGTGGGTCGCTTCACTCGCTCTCCTCTGTAGTGGTTTGGAGTTGGATGGGAGGAGCGTAGTGTGATCTTATAGAGAACCTATTGCCAAGGAAACACTTGTCATGCTAACGACTAAACAAATCCCGTACTGAGAAAATGCATGGTTGCCAAGTTATAAATGGTTTTATTTTCACTTTAGTTTAGATTGAGATATTATGTTAAGAGTTAATCTAAATATAAGAGGTAACTGCAAATTTCCTCACCACCGGATTTAGGTTTTTGTTTAATCGACATCACGACAAGTGTTCCTATGGCAACGATTTTTTCGTAACTGACTTCAGCTACACTAAAGTGAAAATTAAATGATCTGTAACTTGTCAACTATGCATTTCCTTACCACAGAAATTGGGTTTTTGTTTAGACGTTACCATGACAAGTGTCCCTATGGCAACAGTTTAGCCGTATCTGATTACAGCTAAATTAACTCGTCTGTAACTTAACAATCACACAAGTGAACATTAAATGATCTATAACTTGGCAACTATGCATTTCTTTTCCGCGAGATTTGAGTTTGTGTTTACTGGTTACCATGGCAACGGTTGTCATGGCAACAATTTTTACGTAACTGATTTCAACTAAACGAAATTTTACCTCAAATTCCGTTTAGAAATCCCCAAACTTAAATTAAATTTGACATAGGACAATATATAAAAGGTTACCACGGTATTTGTGACGTCACCACAGTAACCACAATACTGTAACCAATTATGTTGTGGTAAGCTTATGAAGAAATGCCTTAAAAGTATCCACCGAGTGACGTCTTAGTTAACCCAGCACAAATTGAACTAATTCAGTTATCTTCTTGTTGATAGTACTCTTTTAACTGGGATGGCTCGCATCATTTATCAAACAAATTCATTTAATTCAAAAAAGTTTTAAAAACTTTTGGATAAAACAAAGTAATTATGTTTTAAAGTAATCGAAAAGTACATTGTTTATTACTTTATAGATGACGTAATATTAATATTTAAAAATTATATACTACAACAATTTAATCAAAATAGATAAATAATTCATCGGAAGTGATCGAAAATAAATTATTAGAACTGCTTTTTAAAGAGTATGGAAATTTTATGTTAAAAATAAGGTATTTTTTATATTTCATTTTTATTGATTTTAATTGGACACTTGGCAACACCGCGCTAATTTGTATTGACAGAGTATGTATGGAATGTTAGGAATGTTAGGAATGTTAGGAATGTTAGGAATGTTAGGAATGTTAGGAATGTTAGGAATGTTAGGAATGTTAGGAATGTTAGGAATATTAGGAATGTTAGGAATGTTAGGAATGTTAGGAATGTGACCGTGAGATGGCGCCACTTCCTTACAAATTGTTCAAAGAATTGGCACAATGCGCTACAATACTATCTCGAATTTTAACATGGCTGTTTCCATTCTAAAAGTAGGTGATCTGTGTTTGAGATTTAGGTAGCTATTTAGAACACAGTATTTAATAAAATTTAATAGGTTTATTTAAAAATGAAATAGAAGATACATTTATAACGTGTTTGCCTTGCATTCAATTGTACAATTAACATGTTGGGTTGGGTTTGTTTAAATGCATAACATTTTTGAATTTTCCATCACATGCACTTGGCTTAGTGCCATTAAGTAAACTACAAACTGCATATACAAAATCTTCATTAGCAATATCCTCTAGTTGTGGATTATAAACATCATTAAATCTTATATTGGGGACATATTGGAGTGGGGGATGGAGCTTGCTTTGTCTGTCTTGAAGAGCGAGAAGAAGTGTATCAGCTCTACCATCTTTGACACATGTATTAATATCATCATATGATAACTTATTGTCTTCGGCACACTGAAAATAATTAATTAATTTTAATAGATACAATGACGAAAAATAGTACATTGTGCAACACTTGCAGGAATGTGCTAATCTGTTACGAGTTGGAAAAGTTGAGACATTGTGACGTTTCAAACGAATGAAAAATAGCATTTCTGCACGTGTTGCGCACTATACTTTTTCTACTACCACACCATCTGCTAAATATAAAACTGTAATTAAGTTCACTTGTAAACAAATTATAATAACAAATGGCACAGTAGGGTTCAATATGATTAGAAAAAATAAATTTAAAAGCAGGAAGGTAAAATTGTGTCTACTATATTTATTTTTACCTTACTGGTAAATTTAAATTCCAGCTGTTATTCATTTTATCTATTTTTAAGTGGTCAAGAGTATACCCAGCTAGCACATAACGTTCCTAAGCCTTTCGGCGATGTTGCTATAAGGGAAAGTAATATACAACGTAAATGCAACGTTCATGAGAAGTTGTTGAGGAAATCAAAACCTCGCAACACTCCTATTTGTTACTTACCTATTTACCCTACCTGTTATGTTAACACAACGTAATAAAGTAATTTTCTAAAAAAATTATCCACGAAAAGTATAGCAGGGGTAGAAGTTGGAAAGGCTTTTGCCAGTTCTCCCACTTTATGCACATAAATCGACAGGTTTGCGGCGGATCTAACCGAAGTGGACGTAGTACATTGGCGTACAAAATTATTTTATAGATGTTAATAACAATTTCGAGTAAATAGTTTAATAAATTGTGAATAGCTGTTAAAATTTTGTAAAATTTTGATTTGAATATTATAATACATGTTTAATAATTATTTATAGTCCATAAATACATGCGATAGTCCGGTTTCGCCGTTAACAATTTATTATACAATCGAAAGCGGTTTCAAAGATAACGGGATCAAAAAATCCAAATCTCTAAATTTTGGAGCAAAATGCTCAAATAAGAGCAAGCGACCGATAGGGGTTACAAAAATAATAGATTTATCGATTATTCTGATATTTTTTTATGAAAATCGATTTATCCGTTATTTTTAATAAATTATTTTTGTTTTTTTTAAGATAATGTAATAATCGCTTTTAAAGGAAATACAAGAAGAAAGTAGATTTATTCAAAATTTATCGTTTTCGATTAATCGATTATTTTCGATTTTTCAAAGGTAATATATGAAAATAATTGATTGATCGAACATAATCGGTTATTTTATATAACCGATATTTCGGTTATTTTGTAAAATTATCGATTTTTCGGTTAATCAGCTTTTTATAATCGATTATTTTCGATTTATCGATTATTTTTAATTTTCAAAGATAATAGAATAATCAATTTTAAAGGAAATATGAAAAGCATTATAAGAAAATAATCGATAATTCGGTTATTTTTTAGAAAAGATTTATCGTAGAATCGGCTTCTTAATTAATTGGTTTATTTTCAATTAAGCGATTATTTTGGAATAATCGATTATTTTCGGTATTTCAAAGATAATAAAATTATCGATTTTAAAGGAAATACAATAAAAATAAATTATTGATAATAATCGATTGATCGAAAATAATCGATTATTTAAAATAATAGATAATTCATTTCTTTTTGAAAATAGAATTATCAGTTAATCGACTTTTTAATTCTTCGATTATTTTTGATTAATTGATTATTTTCAATTTTTCAAAGATTATCGAATAATCTGTTTCAATGGACAAAAAACAAAATTAATTATTTAAAAATTATCGATTATTTAAAATAAATGATAATTCTTTTATTATTTTTTGTAAACACTGATTTATCGGTTAATTGGCTTTTTAATGAATCAATTAGTTTTGATTTTTCAAAGATAATCAAGTAGTCGATTTTAAAGGAAATACGACATAAAAATAGATTGTTTGAATAATCGATCGATCGATCGAAAATAATCGATTATTTTCAATGATCGATAATTTATTTCGATAATCACCCACCCCTAGCGACCAAATGACTTTTAATAGGTTTAAATTTGAAAATTTTATCTGGTTTCAAACATATCATCTCTAGAGTTTTATGTGACTCATCCTCTATAATAATTAATATTCCTAAAGAAAGAAGCTGAGGTTACAATACAAAACAGCATTTTCTCATTTTCTTATTTTGACTAATTTTTAATATTATGTAATAGCCGTAGAAAAAATATAATGTTCAACTCACAAGGTTTGATTTGCAGTATTCGCCTGCGCACATGCTCTTTTTTATCAACAATATTGTATTTCAATATTTTAATGTAGTCTCTTGCTGAAAAGTTCATAGTAAATAAACGCTAACGAAATATTCTATTAAAGGTCTTCTCTTTACATAAAATATCGTGGCATCTGTTTGATATTAAAAAATCACGTTAATTTTATTTCATAATACAAAATTCCATTAAACATATATTTTAAATAAATCTAATAGTTTATTATGATGCTAATAAACAAAGTTCGGTCCCTGTCACAGAGTTCGGGTCTCTGCCCAGTTCCCCCATTCCGTTAACCTTTCTTTAGAAATTATTTGCGCAGGTTAAACACTGGTGTATGTTATCATATCTCTGGTCTCTTTTATCTAAGTGCCCATTATACCACAACGGCAGTATAAAATGAGTCATATGTTTCGTATACAATCAAATCATTTAAAAGCGACGCCAGGAGTGACCGTGAATGAAAAGTTTCTGACCGTACAATCCAGTTGGATGCCGTCCTGACGGAATCAGTCTATTTTGATAGTGATATAAATAAGGGCCATAAGAAATTTCTGTGTCATATTTTTTAAACTTGGTATTTTCACTATTTAAAATTGTGTGGGTTACGGAGGAGGGTATGACCTAGGAGAGGATGTGATAGAAAGATGTCCTCTGAATAAAAATTGACGTGTTTGGATTGTTTTATTACAGTTCCATCTTCTGATAAAATCACTGTTTTAAAAACCAGAAATTAATGTTAAACTAGCTAAATGATAAATTTTAATGATCAGATGTTAATATTCATAAAAGCTCTTGAGGAGATATTATTGTACTAAATCGAAAATTCAATTTACCTGTTTAATTATATATTCAGTTTCATCGAAGGTTAATTCCATGCTTGTATTTTTTGAATGACAATTAACAAAACTTAGCAATTGCGACTGGGTGGGTGTTAAACTGATAAGGCAGGCATCAACTTTGTTAATATAGCACTCTAATGGTCCATGTTGACATTCCCATTGCCAACCATCATCAGTCTTAGTTGCAGACTAAAACAAAATGCAAAAAGTTTTTTAAATTGCCATTTAAATAGTTTTGGGAGAAACCCTTACAAAAGTAAATGTCAGATTTAAAAGAATTAATATGTAAATTTGAATATAGTTAAATATAGTTCTCTGTATATGTAACGTTTGGAGGGTGAGTAACCCCGCAGTACATAGGTCTTACTAGACCCATTTTGCATCCTCCAAAGTAGATAGGCCTCTCCTAGCTCGTTAGCCAGCCTACTGATTTGATGAAGTTGACAACATCCCCAAGAAGTGCCCTCCTTTATCGGCTGGAGTTAGCTAATACTGTCACGCTAAACAAATATCACCCTATATAATATAAAATATACATTTTCTATTTTAATATACATTCGTTAAGTCAAATAATTCAGCATAATATTTTATATAATATTTTAATAAACATTAGATGCAATTCATAAGTACGTCCTTAAAAAAAGTAAATATAACATTAGGCTAGAACGTACTGACCTTAATCGATTAATATAAAAATCGGCTGGGTCAACAGTAATGGCACTCTTGGCCTGAGTCTCATCCGAGACTCTTGGTCGGAGTCTCATCCAAGACTCTCGGTCGGAGTCTCACCCTACACTCTTAGTTTGAGTCTCATCATCGTCTTGCATCCAATTAGAAGAAGTGACGTGACCTGCCCTCGTCGCCTTTAGATGTTTAGCCCTTGGTAAGGCCCTTTTTATATTATTGTAATATTTTGGATATATTATTTTATCTTTAATAAATTGTTAATTGTTGTTCTGCTCTTTTATTTCCCAGAGTCAGGTAGCACATAGAGTCACTAAATAAAGTAGCTCGTGACAATACTCGCCAAACACAAAATAAATAAGAGTGTCGGGTAATCGCAGAGGATATGCTCAATGGTCTTATCTTTTTATTGGCACCCCCTCCAGAGCGAATTTTACCAGCCCCATGTTATCGAGATGATTCCTTCCTTCGCAGTTACTAGTCAAAATGCCTATCATAATATTTGTTTGCTGTGGTGTTGTCGGGATAACTTAAAAGCTCTCTGGCAACCCTGCAGATTCTTGTTCCTTAAATTTCCCAATAGCATAGTCTTTAATTAGGTTTGTCACTACCAATTTTTTCAGTTTAATGAAAAGGTTGGGTACAAAAAGTATTTGGCTGCATTTTTGGCTCAGCATGATGGCTTTCGATCCATCTTAAGGTGTAAAAATTGTTGATGGATACTTAGGCCAAAGCTTCGTAATATTCTAATACTAACCCTGAGTAAATTCGTGGTCTGTCCAGGATGAGAAGTGCTTGTCTGCTATCTGTATATAGATGAGCATGTTTCTTTTGCTGATATGAGAATATTCGTGAGCTCGATTTGAACTACACTGGTACTATTGCTCACATCGCCCATTTTACATTTAGGTTTAAGGATCTGGAGTATATTCCTCAGCCTTGTTTTGTTTTAGTATCGGTGGCTCTTCTATTTGTTTCGTTAATATGGAAATATAGTTAAATTAATTTGCTTCAGTTAAAATTGGACAAAATTTAGGAAAATATAACTACTTACAGATTTTCCAAAAGGGACCAAATCTACAAGGATCGAGTCTTCTAATTGTTGGTATCCTGGATACAGTTGCTCCAATATAAATTCATGACAGAAGGGGCAGAGTCCCTCGTAATACAGCACCACCCTCAACCGTGATTCCTATAAAATAAGTTTAAAATTAAATAATAATTCTTATTTGGTCATGGGATTGCCAACGTGTTATTCTATTTTCTCTCTTATTCTCCCTTCAAATTGATATTCTTCCTCCTGTTGCTCTTTAGAGTTTTGCACTATACCCAAGAACATTTTAAGGCGAATATGTGTATTAATAGATATAAAATGTATTTATTTTCACAGGATGTATTTATTATTTTTAAACATCAAAACTAACCCTTGTATTCTATGTATCAATATTTAGATTTCTTCTTAAAAAAGTCTTAACAGTGTTAATATTTTTGTATGTTTATTATATTTTAAAATTTTATTATTCAAGCAATTAGTGTCTCGGTCTGGGTATTGACCATAACTACCTCGGGAACTAAAGGCTACGGTCAACATTTAACTTTTTTAGATTTCTTTTTTTTTATTACTGATATAAAAACAAGACTTAACTAAAAGTTAAACAGACTCATAAAACAAATGAAAGGGCAGATATTAAATTAAGTAAATAACCTCTTCCAATCTGGGATTTTCAGTAAATAACATCTGTGTCTAAAGTCCTTTGTGTGTTATTAATATTTTTTTGTGTTTATTGCATTTTCTTTTTATTTTGTTCTATGATTTACATTTAATTGTAAAATTTCTTGGTTTAATATTTTTTTTATAAATAATTTGGTCTTAACTATGAGTTAAGCAGGTAACTTCTTGCAACTTGGAGAGTGTTAAATGTTTATTGTATTTCAAAATTAAACGTTGATGATTAAGATATAATTGCGGATATGCAGATGATTTTTTATATATATATTTATATATATATATATATATATATATATATATATATATATATATATATATATATATATATATATTTTTTTATTTCACTGTTTGTGTAAAGGTAGAAATTAAGATCTCAAAATTTTTGCATACCATCTTGCGCAAGCGTCCTTCGCCTGGTACCAAGCTAACGACCAACCATGCCACCTGTTGGTGAATTTGTTTTCTTTTTGGGTTCATGCATGTAACATATACTTTGATTGATTTCTTGCCATATTTAGTTATGTTAATTTATTTGATTATTAAATTCATCAAAAGCCATTGGGTAAATAATTTTTAAGATTGTACAATTTCATTGGGAAAATTGGTAAATTTTTTATAAAGGAGCATAAGTTTGTCTACTATTTCCGGAATTTTTTATATCTGCTGTCTGAGCGACGTCGAAGGCCGGAAGGTTGACACCGGACAACCGAAACTTGTGTAACCAAAGTAGACAGGATTTTATTGATAAAGTTATTTTTTTATATTTTTAAAGTTTAATATTAGGCAATTCCCTTCTGGAAGTTTCTTAGAACTTTTGGTAGGTTGCATTTTTGGCGCCAAAAGTGTGGCCGTCGTGTTTAAAATAAAATATTTTGAGTAATTACCTTGGCTATATGATGAATTTAAGTCTTAGTTAATTTTCATGTTGATAGAATTGAGTATATTTATATGCATTTACTATTTGATATAAGAACTGAATAGTGTACCGATTAGGGTTATTGATCTGAA